>JANAVB010008795.1:3309811-3477265 GCA_029216955.1 Iris pallida
GGGTTGACTCGTGAGATCACATGTATCGTTTGTCCGGTGACACAGTGTCACGTTTTCTGAATGGCGAACACCAGGGCGAGGTATTCCTTCTCCACAGCGGTGTATCGGTGCTCTGGCCCAATCATCATTCGGCTGAGGTAATATATGGCTTGCTCAAGGCCTGCGTCGTAGTTTTGTGCCAGCAGAGCCCCGAGGGAGTGTTCCGTTGCTCGTACATAGAGCAGGAATGGTTTTCCAGGAACCGGGGCCACCAGGACTGGAGGATTTGACAAATATTCTTTGATGCTGTCGAAGGCGCGCTGGCATTCTTCATCCCATACGAATGAGACGCCTTTCTTCATGAGATGGGTGAATGGTCGACATCGCCCGGAGAGGTTGGAAATGAACCTCCTGATGTAAGCTAGCCTCCCTTGAAGGCCTCTAAGTTTGCGAAGATTTCTCGGGGGACCCATCTCCATGATTGCTTTTGTCTTCTCAGGGTCTACATGGATACCTCGTGCCGTGATGATGAAGCCCAAGAACTTCTCGCTAGATACGCCCAGAAAGGACTTCGTCGGGTTCATTTTTAAATTGTGCGCTCGTATTAGGTCGAATACCGTCCTTAGATCCTGCAGATGGTCTCCCTTGCAGCGACTCTTAACGGCTATATCGTCAACATAGCACTCCACTGTCTTGCGTAAGTGGTCTCTGAAGATGATGCTCATGGCTCTTTGATAGGTGGCGCCAGCATTCTTCAAATCGAAAGGCATGACTGTGTAGCAGTACGTGCCAATTGGCGTTCGGAATGATGTATGCTTTTCGTCATCAGGAGACATTTTGATTTGGTTGTACCCCGAGAAGCCATCCATGAATGACATACGTTCGAAGCCGCAGGTATTGTCGATCATGATGTCTGTGATAGGAAGAGGGAATTCATCTTTGGGGCACGTCTCGTTCAGATTGCGGAAGTCGATGCAGATTCGAATCTTTCCATTCTTCTTGAGGACGGGTACTATATTGGCGACCCAATCGGGATGTTGTTCCTCATGAATGAAACCGCTGGCTATCAGTTTATTGACTTCGGCTTCGATCACGTCCATGATGCCCGGGCGGAAGCGTCGCTGTTGTTGTTTGACTGGCTTCGCATTCGGCCGAATGTTGAGTTTGTGAAGAGCAATGTCGGGCTTTAACCCTGGCATGTCTTCATAGCTCCAGGCGAACACATCAATGTATTCTCTGACAAGTTCTAGCAGCGACTCCTGCTCTTCGTCTGCTAGGCTTTTACTGACGAAGATCGGTTTTGGAGAAGATTCGCTGCCAAGATCCTCTTGTATGACCTCATCTTCAGTAGGAGGTTCTCTTAGTTCGAACCGTTTTTCCCATTGTGCATCCAATTGCTGGGCCCACGGCTCTAGCTCGAAGATCTCGGGGATGTCTTCGTCTTCTTCGTAAGCGTCGGCGAATGCTATTTTGACTGTCATGACTTGTCTGAACACATCTTCGATGCTGGTATCCGAGTCAGAAGTTGGTGACCTGGTTGAATGTGACTGCCAGTCGCATTCTTCATCTGAACTCTCAGGGGTCGTAGTAGGCGTTACATACCCTAACCCGCATCGAGTTTTGCTATAGTAGTCCCGTGGTTTGCCCGCCGGGACCGGCGGCTTCAAAGGTAATCGTCGCCCAGTGCCGTAGTTCAAACCTGGCGTTGTCTCCAGATCATACCCCTATTTCTGCATAAGATATTTGGATTGGGGGCTATAAAGATACAGAGGCAGTCTTCTGGCATCTGACCCGATGTCGGCTTCCTCTATGGTGAAGGGATGCGGGTTGTTCGTCCGGCCGAAGATGATCGGATGATCCCCTTCCTCGATTATTCGGTAAGCATCTTCTACTGGAGTAAGCTGGATCACGGTGTACACATTTGTCACTTGTGTGTGTAGGTGAGTGCCTATACCGTGTTCCATAGCATACATTGTACATAGCTTATTGAGCTCGGTGTAGTTCAAAGATAACCCTTTATTTATGAAGTAAGGTATCTTTTTTAGGGGGATTACATCATCAGCGGAGGGAACATCAGTGTAGGCAGCCACATACTTGGCTAACTCTGGTTCCTCTTCGGCTACTCCCTGTGTGAATGAAGACTGAGAGGACGTCCTGGGAAGCTTGATTGTCAGTGGTTCAGTTGATGGAGTAGAGCGTGGAGTTGTTGGCAGACTAGCGATCCCCAGTTTGGCACTTGACGTAGAACGAGGAGTGGCTGGTTCGCTACAAGTGTCAGACCTTGCATCGGGGTGATGACCCTTCTTGGGAAGGCGTATCGTCAGTGTCCTATAGGAGGGATTGAGCTTCTCCGTTTGGGGATGACCGACTCTCGGCAGTCTGATTGTCAGTGGCCCCGTTGTGGGTCTCGACACTTGGCCGGACCTTGGCAGCCGGATTATCATCTACTCTTCCTGTGCCGAGAGGCTGATCGCGTCCTTCCACAGAGTGGCAGTAAGGGGTGCGGACCTTCTTGGTTTACGAGCTTGGAGGTGGATTGTCAGAGGCTCTTCTGATCCTGTGGCCGTTTCGGTACCAGCTTGTTCATTTCCTTCATCAAGGTGCCTCTTCGACTTTTCGTATAGGCAGGAGCCCGAGTAGTAAGATTCGACCCCTTTGAAGGGATCGATGTCAGCAAATTCCGTCTTCACGAAGTCGTGTTTGTCGATATATTTGAAGCACTGGTGTAGCGTGGAAGGCACGATCATGTAATCGTGTATCCATGGACGCCCCAAGAGGATATTGTAAGAAGTGTCTGCATCTATGACGTAGCAGGTGACTTCGGATTGGAGGTCACCAATTTGATACTTCAGACGAATCTTTCCAATAGGGTAGCTCCTGCCTGAATTGAAACCGCTGATGGAGGTGCTTGTAGGCGTCAGGCGATGCATTGGGATGCGGAATGATGTAGAAGACCCTTCGAAATGATGCTTATGGAGGAGCTAGGATCTATGTGCATCCAATCCACCTTCATGTCGCCGATGTATCCCATGTAGTATAACGGGCGATCGTGTAGGTTGGTTTTGATGAGCATGTCCTGCGGAGTGAAGACGATGTTGGGCATTGCTCCCGTGCAGGCACTGTCTTGGAGACCCACGGGTGAGTCCTCCCCGGTGAGGTTGGATTGAGCCAGATAGACATCGGCATTTTGGAGTGCTTCGCTTAATACAATACGAACGTCCTTAGAGAGCCTTAGGAGTTCGTACAGTGACAACTTGGCCGGTGTGTTAGCCAATTGCGCTAAGATGTCAAAGTTGTAGGGCCTCTCTAGCCCTTGGGCTGCCTCTTTTCGGAGGGATTTGTCGAAGCGAGTCTCCCTCGGCCTAGGCTTGTCGGTCGTCGAGGGCTGAGCCGGTCCCGAAGCATCAGTTGTAGTGGGTTGAAGATTTTCTGCTGGATTGTCAACCACAGATTGGGATTGCGCTCCGGACCGCGTGACGACGGCTGTAGCTTCCTCGTTGTCTGCCGAGATTGTATAGCAGGTCCTGATTTTTCTACTTTTCTTTTTGTCGGTAGAAGATGGTGTGGGCCGAGTCACTTCTGACACCAAGTCTGGATGGATCCACATGACCTCCCCTCGAGATGTGGTGAGGGGTACTAGACCGGCAGCCTGATCTCGGGGAGGTAGAAGATTGGTAATCTCCATTGTCGCTAGAGGGACGGGGACCACCCCGTCTTGAGTCTCCGTCGGAGGAAAGCTGCCGAATTGTACGGACACCATATTGGCGGCCACGGTTACCTCTTCAAAATTGATGGCCAGAGCGTTCGAATCGATGAGGTTCTGGATGTACCGTTTCAGCTGGTAGCAATCGTGTGTAGCATGATGGACATAGCGATGATAATGGCAGTACTTTGGATTCTCCATCTCTGCCGGCCGCGGTTTCCATCTTGGTGGAGGAAGCTGAATCCTGTCCCCTTGTATGAGCATGTCCAAGATGGGCTTGACGTGACTGTCTTCGAAGGAGTAAGTGATTTACGGCCATTGTTTGTCTGCTGGCTTCGGCTCAGGTTTTTGTGCTGTGTCGGCCACCATAGCCTGCTTTCCCTTGCTGTCCCGATTGTTGGAGGGGCTATCCCCATTATCGTTGTTGGGACGCTTGCCCTTGTTTTCACCTTTCGAGATGTGCAATCCCAGTTGGCGAGCCTTCTTCAGTCGTTCTTCGGCGCTTGTGGCACTGATGATGAACGTCTTCCAATCTTTGAATTGACTTTCGCCCATCCAGAGACTGATCGTTGGAAGCAGTCTCTTTTTGCAAATTTCAATTAAAGAGGAATCTGGATTTTCGGAGGGCAGCTTCATGGCGGTTTGGCAGAACCGCTCAATGTAGTTCCTTGTCAGCTCCTTCTCTCCTTGGATGACGTCCATGAGGGTGGACATGGTGACATCCTGCCCTTCTTCGTAGAATCTCTCCAAGAACATGCGCTTGAAGCCGACGAATGAGTGGATGCAGTTGTCCGGCAGATTGCGATACCAGTCGAAGGCGACTCCTTCCAATGCCCTAATGAATAATCGCGTGAGGATAGCATCATCATGGGGCAGATGGTCGGTGGTGACCTCGAAGTAAGTGATGTACCAACTTGCTGAGGTCTTGCCATCATACGGGTTGATATTGAACGGCTTATATCTTGGTGGGAATGGAACATCCCTCCATTCAGCAGGGTATGGTTGCCGAATTCTGAGGTCTTGAGCGTTTTCTCGGGCATGGAACATGACTTGGAGCTCCTGAACCTCTCTTCTTACTTCTCGGGCCTCATCTGTCGCGGTAGGGGCTGTTATTTCGGGAGGATTGTTGTCCGGGTTCGGTGCCGCCGAATTCGAGTCCACATTGACCGCAGGACCCGCACTTGTTTGGCCAGGCGTCCCTCCTTGCAGAGTTGGAAGGGCTGCTTTAATCTCGTCTACAGACTTGACCAAAGCAAGTAATATGGCTTCGAGATTGTCGATGCGCTGGCGATCACTGGAACCACTTTGATTGCTGTCTGTCATGAACACCGTCCTTGTATGATGAGAAACGGAAGGGACGGTGGAGGATGTATCCTCCAAGTCATACCCATGTACCGAGAAGTCATCGAGATATGTGGGAATATTCTCTTCTGGTTCGGACTCGAAGGGAACAGTACCCCCAGCCTCAGAACTTGCTTCGTCTTGAGAGTCATGGATGTCCTCGGGGACATCGGCGTCTGTTGTACCTGATGGGAGAGTTGTTTTCCTGGGCTCGTCTCCTTGAAACATCGGATTGTTGTAGATGTTCGGAGGAGTGCTACACCCAGTTCCCACGACCCCTAGCGATGTGGATGATGAATTTCCCATTGCAGCAGATTTTGTCTTTGAACGGGTGTGTTGGAATATTCCGGTAGAGGACAACCGTTTAGACGACAGTTTCTTAGCTGTAGTGGTTGATATCTTGGGGCTGGAGATGCCTGTCTTCTTCCCTCTCCCCTCGGCGGGGACTTTCTGAGTGGAATTACAGGAGACAACAGGAGGTGCCTCATCCTCTGAGCTCGGATGCTGTAGTCTTTGGAAGATTGACGGCCGGTCTTCCGTCGCTGCCGCGTTGTTGCAACAGCAGTTGACGATGATTTGGGTACAGTGACGTCCAAGCGAGGACTCTTTGCACACCGAAACCCCTTCTCTTTTCTTACGCTTGTGGAGGATCGCCTCACGCAGGTCAGAGGAACCACTTTGTCCTTTTGCCGCCGGGGGCTGGACTCGAGCGGTTCTATACAACTTTCCATCAGAGGGTCGCGTGATAGTCAACGGGACGCCCCGACAGTCAGAGGTTGGGGCAGCTGACTGGGCTTGATGAGCCCACACTGCCCTAGACTTATTCTTTTTAGCACTTGCGGGTGCGTAATAGGAAGAGTCTAAGTTGAATACCACAGAGTCTGGCTTATCATCCAGAGAACCATCAGGGTCAGGACCATATGAGAGACGGTCGAAGACTGATCTTGAAGAGCGTGGAACGGATGCTATGCGGCTAGGATTGGAAACCGTGCAGGCTGTCTGCATGCGGTTATCTTCTGCTGTCGGATGAGTTGTTCTTGTACGACTGGGAGTCACGACCGTGCAGGCTGGCCGCATGCGGTTGGCAACTGTGGCCGCATGGGTTTTCTGCAAGCGATTGACTTCAGTGACCGCATGAGTCTCATCCATGCGGTTGGCAACTGTAGCCGCATAAACTATGCGGCTGACAGATGTGGCCGCATGAGTTTTCTTCATGCGGCTGGCGGATGCAGCCGCATGAGCTTTCTTTCTGCGGCTAATACCCTTATGCGGCTCGGATCGCATAGAGTTTCTCTCTGCCCCTGCAAGTCCAGCATCATAGTATTTTCTTCTGCCGGACTTGGGGACAACAGAGTTGTCTACGGTCTGAAGTTGGGCCGCAGAAGAGTCCTTCTCGCCGTCTTGAGCAACAGAGGGTATCCCGTCGAGGGCTTGGGGAGGAGCAAATGATTTTGGCCTCCACTCTTTGTGAGCCTTCGTCGTGCGGGTGCGCTTCTGGACCGGGCCAGCGCTTCCTTCGGAGAGCATCTCTTCAAACGCCTGTTGGTCGAAGCGGACGACCATCTTTTGTTGCATGAAGCCAAGTTTGGCTGCATCCGACTGCGTCACCAACTCCTCAGCCGTGGAGAAGTTTGTCCCCAGCAGAATCGCCATCGTGTTTGCCATAAAATATAAAAGAACAGAACAATTATCGGAGGACCGGACTTTTACTTCACGTTACAAACTCGCTCGTACAAAAAAAGCCTAGGGACGAAAACCTAAGTACAACAGTCTAAGTACAATTGTTTAGTTTAGATTCTGGGGGGTGACGATAGAGGCTCGGGAAGGCGATGGCAGCCCTGCCTTACTCCTTGGACGATCGGTATGCAGCCTTGGCTCCTGTGAAGAGATGGTTGGCGTTGATGAAGAAATGCTCTTCTTGCTCTCCCTCTATTACTCTTCTAGCTTCTCTCTCTCTCTGTGTATTTTTTCTCTGATTATTGGCGGAGTCTTTCTGTATGTCTCATAAGGGAATGGCACCTTGCTTATTTATAGGAGTGAGGGCATCATTAGGGTTTGGATGATTACCCATTCTCAAAGTGGCGGCGGCCTGATGTTTAATCAATCTGGACCATTAGTCTTAGGCGTGAAGGATCTGAGCCATAAAAGTGGATAGTATTGAATCCTATGAATGATTAATGCTGATTGCTTTAAATCTTCATGATTGGTTGTGTCAAGCTTGGATCTCTCACCACGTGTCCCATTGGCTTGATCACGAGTGATATGCCCTGATCTTATTAATTATGAGGATAACGTTAAATATGGTTATTAGGATCTGGTAAATCTCTGATTGATTTAAAACCATGCGTCCCATAATTATCCTGCTACCGGCTGTCAAGTCATGGGGGCAATTAAATCTCTGCCACGTGTCTTAATGGTGGACCCTGCCAGAGCCGCATGATATCCATGAACCGCATGAGACAGCGTCTTAGTGAGCCGCATAGGTATAGTACTTGCGAGCCGCATGGGATGGCTTCTTGGTGAGCCGCATAGGTATAGTACTTGCGAGCCGCATGGGATGGCTTCTTGGTGAGCCGCAGGAAGATGATTCCTGCCAGCCGCATGAAGCTGTTCTTCAATTGAGCCGCATGGGAATAGCCACGTGGCAATCTTGGATCGTGTCAGAGGTTTTCTCCTGTTCCCGAAGAGCCTGTCATTATGACAGGACCATCATGGCACTTTATGCCAAAGCCGTCAGCTGTCAAATCAGAGCATTAAATAAGGCCATTACTTGATGGCCAGCCGTATGAAGGGATCCCATGGGGACACGTGGTGTTGATCGAGCCGCATCTCTCTGTTGGTCGTTTGTGAGCCGCATATACTTCCGAGCCGCATGAGGCTGGAAGACTCTTTCAGCCGCATGGGACTGTCCCAATGTAAGCCGTATGGATTCTCCTGTTCCGAGCCGTATGAGACTGAGATTCTCTCCGAACCGCATGGGACTGCCCCTGTATGAGCCGCATGGAGTTCTCATGTTCTGAGCCGCATGGAACATTATTCTGATATTTTCCATGCTTCTACACCATAGTCGGCCTTTTATTTATTTATATTCTTTCCTTTTTGAGAGGGACATAGTCCCAGAACATGTAGTACCTTTGATTTCGAAATAAAAGAGTATATTTTATTTTACCCTTCATTTGTATTGCTTGTTGCATTTGTGGTGTTATAGTATTTGCCCCATTGGGGGACTATTTGTGGACCTGTTACCCTTGGCATACCTTGGTTTTAGGTACGGATAACAAGTTTGATAGGGATACTTAGAACAATTCTACAGTAAGGTGGCCATGGAAGTTCTTGGTATCGGGAGAAAGAATACCATGGAGCTGCTGGGCTTCCGAGGCATGATGAGAAATGAGGCGCATGTACTAGAAAAATTAGTACAGCATTTGTGGTTAGCAGAGGACATTCGTGGTCAATAGAGGACATTTTTGGACCTATTATCCTTGGCGTACTCCGGTCTTGGGTACGGATAATAGGTCGAGAGAAAACCAACATATTTACTCAGAGGTAATGAGGACGTGGTAAATATGAGGGTTTCTTCAATGGAGCCTTCCTACTCAGAGGTAATGAGGACATGGCAGGAGTGGACTCCATGAAGGGTACATAGAACAACTCAGAGGTAATATGGACGTAGAAGTTCTACGTGCGGGGGTAATTTTTTTTTTTGCGGAAGCGAAACAACTCAGAGGTGACATCGACGTGATTGTTTCAGAAAAATTTATGGATTTGTTACCCTGTTTATGCACTGAAGGTGAGGGCATTAGATCATGAGGAAGATTCTCTTTTGGGAAGGAAGTTCAGAGGTATGATCAGAAGATGCGATATAGATTCATTTGGGATGACCAGAGTGTAAGTTCAGCGGTACCTAAGGGCACATAACTTAACAGTCCGACAGATTTGGAGGATGTCGTTTAGACATAATACTTCTTCAAGAACTTGCCGTTGACGGGCAACATGAGCAAGTCTCCATTTTGTTTTGCGAGACGGTAAGCACCATTGGAGAATACAGCCTCGATGACAAATGGGTCTTTCCACTTTGGTTGGAATTTGTCGACAGTTTTGTGAGTCATAACCATCGGCCTTCGAATTGCCAGAACGAGATCGTCCACTTGGAATGTTCTGAGTTTAACCTTCGAAAGCTCCCGAGATGTGTGCTTGAAACAGCTCGATTCGTTGTTGAGCTAGCAGGCGCTTCTCATCTAAAGCCATGAACTCTTGAAGTCGATAACGGTAATTATCATCCGTCGTCAATCGATAGGTGAGGGCGACACAGAGCGAGGGGATTTGGGTCTCCAGAGGGAGAACTGCCTCGCTCCCATACACCATAGAGAATGGTGTGTTCCCGGTGGCCGTTCGGACTGTAGTACGGTACGCCCATAAGCATTCGCCAAGCTTTTCATTCCAGTCGCATTTGTTGGAAGACACGAATTTCTTGAGCAGCTAGATTATAGTTTTGTTGAACGCTTCCGCCAAACCATTTGCCGACGGATTGTACGGTGTTGAAACAACATTCTGGATCCGATGTTTGTCGCAAAATCGATTGAAGGCGTGGCTTACGAATTGCGGACCGTTGTCGTGGATGATCCTTCGAGGCAGTCCGAAGCGATAGATGACGTGATGCTTAAAGAAGCTGATCACGTTTGATGTCTTCACTTCTGCAAGCGGAACAGCTTCCGCCCATTTGGAGAAGTAATCTGTGATTATGAGTATGAAACGGTGTCCTCTGGACGAAGGTGGAGTGATCGGACCGATGATGTCCATTCCCCATGCTTCGAATGGCCAGGATGCCACCGTTGGATGTAAATACTCGGATGGTTGACGGATGAAATCTGCGTGGACTTGACAGGCTTTGCACTTTCTTGCATAGTCTATCGCATCCGCCACCATCGTAGGCCAGTAGTAGCCCATTCTGTGAAGGCGATCTTATAATTTTGGGCCAGGCTGATGGGCCCCACAGACGCCATCGAGAGCTTCATGCACGGCTTCTTTAGCTTCTGTATTTGACAGACATCAAAGCAGTAATCCATCGTATGATCGTCGATACAGCATTTGTGTCTCCGTATCATAGAAGAATCTGAAGGAAAGCCTTCTGATGGAAGTGGCTTCTTTTGGATTCTTCGACAAGATGTCGTAGACTACGAAGTCAATGAATGGCTGTCTCTAGTCTGGTGCTTCGTCGATTGTCAAAGCGGAGTAACTCTCAACACATTGAACATTGTTCTTGGGACAAACCAATTCACGGCCTATTACTTCAACCAAGTGGTGAGCATGATTCGGAACCGCTAAGGAAGCGGCAAGGCCTGCTAGGGCATCGGCTTCAATATTCTGGAGCCTGGGAACGTGTTCTATGAAGAACCCTTCCAAGGATGAGATGATGTCAATCGTTATTTGGTGATAGGGGATCATGTCTTCATGACGAACTTCGTATGAACCCCGGATCTGGTTAACGATCAGCTGTGAATCGCCATATGCTTCGAAGTGCTCTACCCTAGTCCTTTTGTAAGTCGGAGGTCGATAACCAGAGCGTTGTACTCTACCACGTTGTTTGAATAAGGTTCTGTGAGGGAGTACGTCCGATTGATCACCAACCCGGAGGAAGAAATCAGTACCACTCCGACTCCGACTACGATATTGCCTTTGGGCCCAGTTCTTAAAGCGCCGTCGAAGAATATTCGCCAAACGGCATCATGGGAGACCACATTTGAATTGGTAACCTCGTCTGGGATCTCTTCGTATATTTTGGTTGACTCTAAACCTGGATGGGCTGCTAAAAAGTTCGCCAGAGCTTGACCTTTAACAGCCTTCTACGGGACGAATATCATGTGGTAGGGAGACAATAATATTGCCCAGGTAGCGAGGCGAGAGCTGAGTGCCCCTGATTTGGTCATGAGGACCCTGAGAGGGTTGACTCGTGATATCACATGTATGGTTTGTCCCGTGATATAGTATCGCGTCTTCTGAATGGCGAACACTAGAGCGAGGCACTCCTTTTCCACGATAGTGTATCGATGCTCAGGCCCTACCATTATTCGACTGAGGTAGTAGATGGCTTGTTTATGGCCTGCATTATTGTTTTGTGCTAGTAGAGTACAGAAAAAATGCTCCATAGCTCGCACATAGAACAAGAATGGCTTTCCAGCAACTGGGGCCACCAGGACTGGAGGGTTCGATAGGTATTCTTTGATGTTGTCGAAGGCGCGCTGGCACTCTTCATCCCATACGAAGGAGATGCCTTTCTTCATGAGGTGCGTGAAGGATTGACATCGTCCGGAGAGGTTAGAGATAAACCTCCTGATGTAAGCTAGCCTTCCTTGAAGGCCTCTGAGTTCACGGAGATTTCTTGGAGGACCCATCTCAATAATTGCCTTCGTCTTCTCAGGGTCGACATGGATACCCTGGGAGGTAACGATAAAACCCAAGAACTTCCCGCTGGATATGCCTAAGAAGGACTTTGTGGGATTCATCATCAAATTGTGCGCCCGTATCAGGTCGAATACTGTCTTCAGATTATGCAGATGATCTTCTTTAGAGCGGCTCTTAACGACGATGTCATCGACATAACACTCTACTGTCTTATGTAAGTGATCTCTGAAGATGACGCTCATGGCTCGTTGATAGGTGGCGACAGCATTCTTTAAGCCAAATGTCATGACTGTGTAGCAGTATGTGCCAATCGGTGTTCGGAATGATGTATACTTTTCGTCGTCAGGGAACATCTTGATTTGATTGTACCCTGAGAAGCCATCCATAAATGACATGCGCTCGAAGCCGCAGGTGTTGTCAATCATTATATCTGTAATAGGGAGGGGAAACTCATCCTTAGGACACGCCTCGTTCAGATTCCGAAAGTCAATACAGATTCGAATCTTTCCATTCTTCTTGAGGACTGGTACTATATAGGCTATCCAGTCTGGATGTTGTTCCTCGCGAATGAAGCCGCTGTCTATCAGTTTGTCGACCTCGACCTCGATAGAGTTCATGATGTCTGGGCGGAACCGTCGTTGCAGCTGCTTGACCGGCTTTGCGTCCGATCGAATGTTGAGTTTATGAAGTACAACCTCGGGGTTTAGCCCGGGCATGTCTTCATAGCTCCAGGTGAACATGTCGATATATTCTCTGACGAGTTGCAGTTGCGATTCTCGCTCTTCGTCTGTCGGACTTTTGCTAACGAAGATTGGTTTTGGAGAGGACTCATAGCCGAGGTCAACTTGCATGACCTCATCTTCGGTGGAAGGCTCTTTTTGTTCGAACTGCTTCTTCTATTGTGCGTCTAGCTGTTGGGCCCATGGCTCTAACTCAAGAAGTTTAGGAATGTCTTTATCTTCTTCGTAGGCGTCGGCGAATGCCATATTGACAGTTCAAGTCAGCCTGAGCATGTCCCCAATGCTAACATCCGAATCAGAAGTGGGTGAACCGGACGGATGAGAGTGCCATTCGCATTCTTCATCTGAGCTCTCGGGGGTTGTCACAGGAGTAACGTAGCCTAGACCATGTCTTGTCTTGTTGTACTAATCCCGTGGCTTCCCAACCGGGAATGGCAGTTGTAAAGGTAATCGTCGGCTGGTGCCATAGTTCAGGCCTGGTGTAGCCTCCATATCATACCCCTATTTTTGTATGAGGTACTTGGATCGAGAGCTATACAAATAAAGGGGCAGTCTTCCAGTGTCTGGTTCCAGAATGACTTCTTCTAGCCTGAAGGGCCGTGGATCATTCTTCTGGCCAAAGATGGTTGGATGATCCTCTCCTTCGATTATGAAGCAGGCACCTTCCACGAGAGTAAGTTGGTTCATGGTATAGATATTGGTTACTTGTGTGTGTAAGTTAGTGCCTATACCGTGTTCCATCGCTTACATTACACGAAGCTTATCAAGCTCGAGGTAGTTCAAAGATAATCCTTTATTGATGAAGTAAGGTATCTTTTCAGGAGGAATTACATCGTCAGCGGAAGGACCATCAGTGTACGCTGCCACATACTTGGCCAGCTCTTTCTTTTCTTCAGCTACCCCCTATATCAGTGAAGACTGGGAGGATGACCTGGGCAGCCTGATCATCAAGGGTTCCGTTGATGGGGCCGGACGTGGAGTCGTCGGTGCGCTAGCGGTCCCCGATTTGGTGCTGACTTGTTGGTTTGTCTCCAACTCCACTTCAGCAACCCCCTGCGTTATTGAAGCTTGAAAAGATGATCTTGGGAGCTTGATCACCAAGGGTCCCGTTGGTGGGACAGGACGTGGGGTTGGTACCTCACTAACAGTCCTTGGCTCAGTGTTGGGTTGACGCCTTGTCCTTAGCAGACGAATGACCATTGGATTATCAGAAGAGTTTGTCTCTTCAGATTATCGTTGACCGGCTCTTGACAGTCTGATTGTCATTAGCTTCGGCGCTTGACTAGACCTTAGGAGTCGGATAGTCATTTTCTTCTCCTGTGCAGAGAGACTGATTGCATCCTTACGTAAAGTGGCTGTAAGGGGTGCAGTTCTGCCTGATTTGCGGGCTTGGAGGTGGATTATCAGAGGTTCTTCTGATCCTGTTGTCGCCTCAGTTTGATCTTGAGTATTTTTTTCGACAAGGTGCCTCTTCGACTTCTCGTACAAGCAGGAGTCCGAGTAGTAGGATTCAAGCCCTCTGAAAGGATCAATGTCAACAAATTCGGTTCTTACAAAACCGTATTTGTCGACGTACTTGAAGCACTAGTGCAACGTGGCCGGCACGATCATGTAGTCGTGTATCCAAGGACGCCCCAGAAGAAAATTGTAGGAAGTGTCCGCTTCTATGACATAGCAGGTTACTTCTGACTGAAGGTCGCCGATTTGGCACTTCAAGCGAATCTTTTCGACCGGATAGCTTCTGCCTAAATTGAAACCGCTGATGGCAGTGCTTGTAGGTGTCAGGCGATGCATAGGAATGCCCAGGAAGTGAAGCAGGCTCTTCGGAATGATGCTTATGGAAGAACCGGGATCTATGTGCATCCGATCCACCTTTACGTCGCTGACGTATCCCGTACAATACAGCGGACGATCGTGCAGGTTGGTCTTAATGAGCATGTCCTGCGGAGTAAAGACAATATTGGGCATTGCTCCAGTAAAAGTACTGTCCTGAGGATCCTCTGCGGAGCTTTCATCTGTGAGCTTAACTTGAGCCAGATAGGTGTCAGCGTTCTGAAGTGCGTCACTCAGTGCTACGCGAACATCTTTGGAGAGCCTCAAGAGCTCATACAATGACAATTTGGCCGGTGTGTTGGCCAATTGTGCCAAGATTTCAAAGTTATAAGGCCTCTCCAGTCCCTAAGGCGTATCTTTTCGGAGCAGCAGTTTATCGAAGCTGGTCTCCTTCGGCCTAGGCTTGTCGGTCGTCGGAGGCTGAAGGGGCCTTGGAGCATCAACAGCAGCCGGCTAATGATCTTCAGCCGAGTTACCCGGTGGGGGTTGAGTTTGTGCACCGGATCGGGTAACGACAGCTGTGGTTTTTTCGACGTCGGTTGAGATTGTACGACAGGATTTGACTTTCCCACCCTTCTTCTTAACAGTAGAGAGTGATGCTGGCTGGATTACTTCAGATACTAAGTCCTGGTGGACCCACATGACCTTTTCTTGCGATGTGGTGAGGCGTACCAGCCCAGCATCCTGATCTCGGGGAAGTGGAAGATTAGCGACCTCCATCTTCGCTCGGGGGACGGGTACCACTCCATCCTGAGTCTTCGTCGGAGGGAAGCTGCCGAATTGGACAGACACCATATTGGCGACCACAGTTACCTCCTCGAAGTTAATGGCCAGGGCCTTAGAGTCGATCAGGTGCTGGATGTACCACTTTAATTGGTAGCAGTCTTGTGTAGCATGGTGGACATAGCGATGGTAGTGGCAATACTTTGGGATTTCCATCTCTACAGGCCGAGGCTCACGTCTCGATGGAGGGAGCTGAATCCTGTCTTCTTGTATGAGCATATCAAGGATGGGTTTAACATGGCTATCTTCGAAGGAGTAAGTCATCTGCGGCCACTGCTTCTTTGTCGGCTTTAGTTCGGGCTTCGGGGCTGTGTCGGCCACCATAGCCTGTTTCTCTTGTTGTCTCGATTGTTGGAGGGGTTACCACCATTGTTGCTGTTGGCATTAGGGTGTCAGCCCTTGTCGTCTTCTTTCGTGATGTGCAATCCCAGTTGGCGAGCTTTTTGCAACTTGTTTTCTGCGCTAGTGGCACTGATGATGAAAGTCTTTCAGTCCTTGAACTGACTTTCGCCCATCCAGAGGCTGATTATGGAAAGCAGCCTCTTTTGGCAGATTTTAATCAAGGAAGAATCTCGATTGCCAGAGGGCAATTTCATCGCGGTTTGGCGAAACGGCTCAATGTAGTTCCTTGTTAACTCCTTCTCACCTTGAACAACGTCCATGAGGGTGGACATTGTCACATCTTGTCCTACCTCATAGAACCTTTTAAGGAACATATTTTTGAAGCCGACGAAGGAATAGATGCAGTTGTCTGGCAAGTTGCGGTACCAGTCGAAGGCAACCCCTTCCAATGCTCCAATGAACAACCGTGTAAGGATGGCATCGTCATGAGGCAGATGGTCGGTTGTGACTTCAAAGTAGGTGATGTACCTGCTTGTAGATGTCTTCCCATCATATGGATTGATGTTGAATGGTTTATATCTTGGTAGGAAGGAAACATGTCTCCATGCAGCAGGATACGGTTGTCGTATCCTAAGGTCCTGGCAGGTATCTCGGGCGTGGAACATGGCCCAGAGCTCCTGGACCTCTCGTCTTGCCTCCCTGGCTTCGTTTGCAGCAGTGGGAGCCGATATTGTAGGAGGGTTGTCACCCGGGGTTGAGTTTGAGTCTGCATTGGCCGTGGGACCCAATCTTGTCTGGCCAGGCGTCCTTCCTTGCAGAGTTGGTAGGGCCACTTTGATCTCGTTCATAGATTTGACCAAGGTATGGAGTATGGCCTCCAGGGTGTCGATGCGTTGGCTATCACTGGGATCATCTTGGTCGTTGTTTGTCATGAACACCATCCTTACATGAGGAGAGATAGAAGGAACGGTGGAGGACGTGCCCTCTGAATCATACCCTTGTACCGAGAAATCGTCAAGGTATGCAGGAATGTTCTCCTCTGGTTCGAACTCAGACGAAGTGTTACTCCCTGTGTAGGAGGCTGCCTCATCTTGGGACCCGTGGATGTCCTTCGGGACATCTGGGTCTATTGCTTCTGTGGGGGGAATTGCTTCCTCTGGTGCATCTTCTTGGAACGTCGGATTGTCATGGACGTTCGGATGGGTGCTACCCCCAGCTTTAGCCACCCCCAGGGATAGGGATGACGAATCTCCAAGTGTTGAAGATTTTGTCTTTGAACGGGTGCCTTGATAAACTCCTCCTATGGTGGTTGTGGACAACCGCTTTGATGAGAGCTTCTTGGTCGTACCGATTGAAACCTTTGGGCCGGCCACATTCATCTTCTTCCCTACTTTGTTAGTAGGGACCTTCTCGGCAGAGTTGCAGGAGGCAACATAAAGCGCTTTGTCTCCTGAGCTTGGTGGTAGGACCAGTCCTGGATGTTGCAGTCGTTGGAAGACGGACTGCCATCCTACTGCAGCAGTAGTTGACGATGACTTGAGTGCAGTGATGTCCATGAAAGGACTCTCTGCACACGAAGCTTTCTTCTCTTTCCTTATGCTTGTGAAGAATTAAATCACGCAAGTTACTCGTTCTGTGGGCCCGGGAGTTCCGAACACACAAGTGTGTTGGCATCATGTTGCTCCCTGATCAGGAGACTCTTGGGAACCACTCTGTCCGTTTGTTGCCGGGGGCCGGACGCGGTCGGTTCTGTACAACTTTCTATCAGGGACCCGCATAATAGTTAGTGGGATGCCTTGATGGTCAGAAGTTGGGACAGCTGACTTGGTTTGATGAGCCTGTGCTGTCCTAGACTTCTTCCCTCTATCACCTGAGAGTGCATAGTAGGAAGAGTCCAAGTTGTGCATCACAGAGTTTGGCACGTCCTGCTGAGAGCCTCTGGGGTCAGGACCGCATGAGAGGCGATCAAAGACTGACCCTGAGCTATGCAGGGTGGATGGCTTGCGGCTGAGTTTGGCAGCCGCATAAGTGTTCTCCATGCGGCTGGGAACAGTTTGCATGCGTCTGAAAGTTGTGGCCGCATGGGCCTCTTTCATGCGGCTGACAGTTGTGACTGCATGAGCCTTCTTTATACGGCTGGCAGTTGTGGCCGCATGAGCCTTCTCCATGCGGCTGGCTTTTGTGGCCGCATGAGCCTTCTCCATGCGGCGGATGTCCTTACATGGCTGCTTCTTGGACTGCATAGAGTCCCTCTTTGCCCCTGCAAGTCCAGCATCGTAGTGTTTTCCTATGCCGAACTTGGGGATAGCAGAGTCCTCTACGGTCTGAAGTGGCGATTCTGCTTGGGAAGGAGCAAATGATGTGGGCCTCCAGTCCCTGCTGGCCTTTTTCGTGCGGGTTCGCTTCTGGACCGGGCCAGCGCTCCCGTCGGAGAGCATTTCTTCAAACGCCTGCTGGTTGAAGCGAACGACCAATATCTGTTGCATGGAGCCGAGCATGGCAGCGTCCGATTGCGTCACCATCTTCTCAGCCGTAGAGAAGTTAGTCCCCACCAGAGTCGCCATCGTGTTTGCCATTGATTATAAAAGAACAGAATAGTTTTATGGAAGGACTGGACTTTTACTTCATAACCACAAACTCACTTGTACAGAATAGAGCCTAGGAACAAAACCTAGGAAAAGCAATCTAAAGTACAATTGTTTTGTTTTTCTAGGGGTAACGGTAGAGGCTCGGGAGAGTGCTATCAACTCTGCCTTACTCTTTGGATGATCGGACGTCGCTTCAGCTCTGATAAAGAAATGTACTTGCTGGATGCCCTTTGCTCTATACTTCTCTTCTTGTCTCTGCCGCTCTCTGTGTCCACATTTTGCAAGGGAATGGCACCTTGCTATTTATAGGGCTTTGTGATAAATAGGGTGTGCATTAATTGTTCCTTGAAAAGTGGGTGGTTAGGGATTTGGTTAAGATTAGCCTTGATCTTGTTTGTTGGAAATTAATCTGGGCTGTTAATGTTGATTGTAACAAATCTGGACAGTTAATGTTGATTGTACCAAATTTGTATAGTTTGTTGGAAATCGATCTGGGCAGTTAATGTTGATTGCAACAAATCTACATTATGATGATTTGTTGATAGCATCAAATCCGATGGGATAAGTCTTGGTCAATCTTCTGCCACATGTCCCAACCGTCATTATGCTGAGAGCCGTACGAACATGGAGGAATAAGTCTTGGTCGATCTCCTGCCATGTGTCCCTACTGCCATTGTGATGCGAGCCGCATAGACGGGGCGTCCTGACTGAGCCGCATGAGCGTGGCCCCGACTACCGAGCCACATGAAGGTGGGATCCGCGTGAGAGTGATAGACGTATAAGAGTGAACCCCAACTGAACCGCATAAGGGTGGCCCCCCACAATCCGAGCAGCATGAGAGTGGCAGCCGCATGGGGGGTAGCCTCCAACTGAACCGCATAAGGGTGGCCCCCACAATCCGAGCCGCATGAGAGTGGCAGCCGCATAAGAGTGAACCCCAACTGAACCACATATGGGTGGCCCCCCACAATCCGAGCCGCATGGGGAGGTGGCAGCCGCATGAGGGTGGCGGCCGCATAAGGGTGGGCGGTCCGCATAGAAAGCTTCTTTGGATTTTGTGGACTGTGCTGCTTGTCACAGAGATTTTCTCGTCTTTTGAGGAGCCTGACGCGTCTCCTCATTATGTCAGAGACGTCAGAGCTGTCACTTTATGTCAGAGCATTAAATGGCCAGCTGCATGAAGTAATTATAGCCAGCTGTCATCGGTCTATTTTGAGCCGCATGAGGCCACGTGGATCGTCCTGAGCCGCATAAAAGTCCCTGAGCCGCATGCGGCTCTCTGGGTCTCTCCGAGCCGCATAAAATTCTTCGAGCTTTTGAGCCGCATGTTGAGTCTGGGCCACATATGAATTATTATTCTTTTTCATGCTTCTACACAAACCATGACGCTTTTTTTTCAATCCTAGCATTATGAAAACGGGTGTTATAAATATTTTTAAAAGCGTTATAAATAATTCTTCCAAAACAATCATTAATAGGTTAAATTTCTGCTACGATTTATTTTCAAAGAGTTATGAATAGATGATCTGTTTATGGTCATTGTGTCACATTTATAATAATCTATAATGCATGTTATATATTACATTCCAAACACTGCTCAATTCAATTAGAAAACAACCACTTTGAACCATATTAATAACAAAACAATGAAATATAATATAAAGTACCATTCTCCATTTCAGTGTCTCAAAATAGGGTACATCAACCTCTCACAGATATAGAGTACTTAAGCTAACTATATTTCATTGTCTTAAAATACACTACTTTAGCTACCATTCTACATTTCTCCATCTCCATTTCATTGGTGACTTGAATGTATACAAGAGTAATTGTTGACAACAACCTGAATGATAGCATGATCAGTGTGTAGAGAAGTGGTCTAAGCAGGCGGTAAAGCTTTAACCTGTAAATCCTGCAAATTGCAAGAGAGTTTATAAATATATCAAGTTCAGAAGTATAAAAAGACAAATATAACCCCAAAGCATGATCTTGACAAATATAACCTCAAAACGTTCGAAAGAGCAAAGCATGATCCTGACAAATATAATCCCAAGCCACACTCAAAAGAGCTAGAGGATGAAACTCAAAGCCACTGATACAAAATAAACCATTTAGCCATTCAATAGATATTTCCAATCCCAATTTTACCAAATCCAGTGATACTCAAAACCGGTGATACTCAAAGAGAAGTTAAAAGTCGAATCCATAAAAAAAATACAACTGAAACTAAATCCCAAACAAAGGTATACTCAAAGCCAACATTAATGTCAAAACCTACACATGATGCTCAATAAATTGCACAAGATGAAATATTCAGAACTCCGTATGAATTGATGAGGTTATACTAGGTTGTTCCCTGAAGGTGGGGACAGAATTGATGGTTGCCAAGTGTATTTGTAATTTTTTTTGTAGAGCTTCGTATGAATGTGTGGTGCAATACCATCTCCAATATGCCAAGGAGTTTGAAAGATGGTCCCAAGTTGTTTGTATATGTTACTGCTCCATTCACAGCAAATAACTTAATATATATCAATGTCAGTTCTGATAGCATCTTTCTTGAATTATTAGTATCACTGTTGTTCTTGTTTTGATGTTAAACATGAGATGCTTAGACCTCTCATGGGTATCTCATGGATAGACTATAGTTGCCCTTGTATCTCCAGATTCATGGAGTGCCTCTGTATGTTCATATAAGGGGTTGAACTGCCAAAGTAGATGGAGGTGGAGATCCTTTCATGAGTTCTGTTGTTTGGTTCTATCTGGATGCGGGAACATCATGTGAAGATATAAATGCCGTAATAATTACTATCGGAAGAAATTTAGTTGCTCTTTGAGGCCACTCCACATCCTAACTTTTTGGTAGGATATGAGCAGAAGTGGCCGAATATTTTTGTTGTTGTCGAGGTACTCGTTGGTGGTGACGAAGATGAGTTGAGGTCCTCCTTGGAGAGCTGATACTTGAAGAAGAAGGGTATGCTATCAAGGATGCTGCGGTCGATGATGATGATGCGAAAGCAATGGGATTTGTGGATGGGCTGGGGGACAATGCATCTGGGCAGAGCTTGGGGAAGGTGTAGGGGGCTCGTCTTAGGACTTGTCGTAACGACTCTTGCACTCCCTGTAGAATGCATGGTCTTCAATGATAAGCTCGATCCAAAATTTAAAGCCCAATCCATTAAGTAGTCACTTGTATTTTCTTGTAAGAGATTTGTGTCGTTTGTGAAAAATGCTCGTTACTCCTCGTGTTGTTATGTTATAAGTTTTAATCTTCAATCTAAGGCTCAAGCATCGCAATCACATAATAAAATGCGACCATCAGTGATGAGCACCTAGACTTCGACAGAGCCGCTAATTTTAATAGTTGTCTCTTAAAGTGTTAATGCCTCAAACTTAGGATTAGAGAGCAAGGCATCTGCCTTTCCAAGGATTAAATGTACATCAAATAACTATTGTTACCGCCTCGACGACTCATCCAAATCTGACTTTTACTGGGGCATACAAAATCATGGACAAATGATCTTCGACTCCTAGTTTAGTCAATGAGTGTAAAATTACGTGATGTAATTGCTCACAGCCAATCCTCATTTGCTAACCATGTGTAGGCCTGATCGAGAGATCAACCACAACAAAGATGGACACACAGAAATATCAGCACGTAATTTCTAAGGATTGCTGTTAAGTCATTGAGTGTAGAATTTCTTGATGCAATTGCTCACAACCAATCCTATTTTCTAACCCAGGTGGTGTGTAGGTCCGATCGAGAGATGAACCACAAGAAAGATGGAAATACATAAATAACAAGAGGAAGTACAGTCAGCACATAATTGCTAAGGATTATATTCAAACGTAATTCCTACTAATATTTTTTTACTAAATTTGATCTAACTGTAGTCAACATGTAACTCCTACTAATTTTTTTACTAAATTTAATCTTATTGTAGTCAACACACAGTGGTGCACATGTGTCATAGCTTTGTAAACAATGAATTGGATACATAACCAAGATGTACACACCAGACCCAAGTGATACACGAGTCTAAATTTCCTGTGGCCAAAAGCCGTTTGGCACCCTATGGCCGCCTTCCCATTTGTTCATAAGAGCGTGCCCTACATGGTTCTAAAATAGTTCAGTCCAATGCAGCGCACATCCTATGGACCAAACTGCTACAGGGTGGTCACAGGAAATGTGAGGTTAAAGAAGAGACAGTTGTTGGGCCATAATTATTTAGTATAACCTGTCAGACGTGTATCATGTTGGGTGTGTATCTCATGTGCCAACAGAGCAGTACTGCTTGCAGAAACTTAAATAACGAGAGAAAAATTATATATACTGGTTCTGAAGCACATGGCCTTCCATATCTACCTCAAAGATATCCAGATCACACCTCAATTGAAAGTAATATAATATCATAGTCATGAAACTTTTGGCTCCAGATTCGAACTATCGAGACCCATGTTATATATTGCAAGTCTTCGTAAATCCTTCACTGATGCAAGTATTTCCATACTCTCTTCTAAATATTTCGGACAATGAAGCACTTAAAAGTTGAAACATGGGCATGTGTAATAAACACCACTAGGTAGCCACAATTTTCAAAAAAAATTAAAAATTCAAAGACTTTTAAGTATAATGATTCTTGTTTTGTTGATTCCAAGAAATTACCTACGCTTTGAGCTTGAATACGAACTTCCGTTGAACTTTGGACCAAGACGAGATCCTCACCAGCGCTTTCGCTGAACTTGGAGAAGAATTTTTGCCTCATGTCCCTGGCAGAAACATACTCGCTCTATAAAACTCGAAACAAAACAACCAAACAAAACTCGGATCAGACCGAATCGATCGCGATGGGGGGAATCGAAACACTAGAATCGGCAACGAAACCTGGTGATTGTCCTCGGACGGGACGATAAGGGCTGCGAGAGGAGGATTGTGGGAGGCAATGAGCGATCGGAGGGCGTCGAACGGGCCATGGCGAATGCTACTTCCTGAAACTAGGGTTTCTCGAAGGACAAAATAAAAAAAGGGAAAACTAATAGGGTTGATCAGAAGGATCCGGAAGAAAATCTAATTTTCGAAGAGAAACCCTAATTTGAGAAAAATGAGAGAGAGGGACAAACCCTAATTTTGGCAAGTATGCCCTTCTTCTCGAGCGTGCGAGTGACGAGAGTCTTCAAATCCAACATCTCTCGAGCGTAATCCATCATCTCTCGACGAGTTGGGGAGTTGGAGAGCGGGGGGAGAAGGAGAAGGAGAAGGAGAAGGAGAAGGAGAAGGAGAAGAAGAAATACGAGAGAGGGGCTAGGCTTTTTCTTAAGTGCGGGAGAAGTTCGGGGGAGTGGAGGTTTTGACTTAAATTTTGGTGCTTTTTTTCATGACGCTCGCATGACTGAAAGACTATCAATAACGTTTATATTGGACACCGTCATAGAATGGAGTCTTGCTGAACGTTGATGACGCTTCTTTATCAGCCGTCATGAAATCAACTTATCAAGCGTCATTAATAGGTCTTTTTGTTGTAGTGGGGTTGTGGCCATGAGAAGGGAGGAGTATTAAGTTTAGGGTTTGGATTAGGCACGATAAAGAAAATGGAGGTAGAATAGTCTTTTGTTGTCTCAAAAATAGTGTAGAGTAGCAAGCTGCAAATTAGTTAGAGGTATTTAAGAGAAAATATGAAAGTTTAAGACAGCAAGTTGCTAAATTTAATAGTTTAGGATAGCAAGTCGAGGATACTTGAGGGTATTATGATAGTTTTAACATAACGGAGTAGAGTGGAGTAAAGAAGAATGTAGCACAATAGAGTAATGCACATGAAAGTTCTAATTTATCTTGTATAGTTAGGATTACAAACTAGTACTTATACAGATTCAAGCCACAGTAGCTGAACCTACATTTCCCTTATATATATTTGTAAAATAAGAATGAACAAAAGAAGAGATGAACACAACATTGAGCTAAGGAGTAGTTAAAGGCATTTGAATTATTTTAACATATTAAAGTTTGAATCAGTTTTCTGACTAATGATACTGGGTACATGGATAAATGATGTATCCATTTTCAATTTTATCAAGCGGAGTAAAACAAACACAACATTCTTGCAGAAAGTTGAGATAAATATGGTTGTTGCAAGGTAAATAAGTCACGTAAATAGCATCTTGGAAGAAGGCCATGGGATGTCATGTTCTGATCCCGCAGGATTGAAAATCGCCGCTGGACGTGATGTCGTACAAGTCTAAATTGCACTTGTATACTGTAGGACCGTTGAACATCTCTAGAGGGGGGTGAATAGAGTGCGTATGTGCATCGAAATAATAATTACCACTTAAAAATATTTATGGCAGTAAGTAAACTGATGGAGCATGCGGTATATAAGTAAATGCGTAAAGTAAATGAGTTGAGAAGAGCAAACGCAAACACCAAGGTTTATACTTGTTTCCCTGTAAACCCCCATATTTTATGCAGAATTTTTTTTTACAATTTCATTATTTTTATACATTTTTATTTATTTAGTAGTAGTAAAGGTATGTATATATATATTATTGGTGTGTATGTGTTATACTATTAAATATAGTCTCAACATTATTTAGAATTTTTAGATAGTGATTTATAATATTTTATTTTTAATGCTAGCTAAATTACTCTAAGATATATATATATATATATATATATATATATATATATATTTATATATATATATATATATATATATATATATATATATATATATATATAAAGCAGCCGGTACTGTAGCCGAAGCTATAGTACCCAATATATCCCGATCCCTTATTTCCTACGAATGGGAAATTGGTAAATCCCCATCGAATCTTGCCCAGAGATTTCCTCTAATCTCCCTCATCCAAATTCCAGCCAATCAACTTAACCTAATCAAATCATGATCAAAAATCCGAGTCTAAACAAGATTGTTTAAACTGCGTATATAAGAAGTCGAGTGCAGAAATTTGAGAGAGGAAACCTAGCAATTATACTCGAGAGAGAGCAATCACCCAATCCCGAACCGTCTCAGTACTCAGGCGAACCCTCCCGTCACCGTCGACCATCGGAAGATCGTCAGAGTGTCGCCGCCCCGCCGTCGACCGACCAAGACGAAGAAAGTTCTGTTTTTGAACCACAGCAGGTACCCTACTTCACCTTCTAGTTTCTTTATGCACGTTCTATCGTTTTTGATTCTACGAGACCTAATAGAAAGCCCATATAACCCTCTTCGACCCCCATCAACAGGATTACGACATCGTATCCTAGATTGGTCAGGAGATCGACGCTAAGTTAGGGTGAAGTGCTGTTCGGGAACAGGGTATTCGACTGACCCAAACCCTAGATTGGAAGGGAAATCTCGACCAAACCCTTGAAAATTTTCGAAAATCAATCAAACACGATTACAGACAACATAACCGAGAGTAAAACGTATCTTTTAGATCGAAGTTTTGACATATATACAGGAAGTAATTCCTTGTTGAAGTTGACAGAAAAACTGCTTTTAAAATATTAAATTTTAGAAAATTTTCTCGATACAGCGTGCGCCCCGACAAAACGGGCGACGTGGTCGCACATTATACGCATCGAAAGGTGTGTAAGGATGTTGTCGACGTGTGGGAACTGATAAAACTCGATTTCGTTGCGTATGCGCGACGAAATCAATACGTATCCGCCAAGTTACCCCAGTATCGACATTTTGCAAACTTGATCATAACATCGTACGCGTTCGTCGGATCGATACGAAACATGCGCCGGCAAAACTGAATCAAAATTTTGGTCCTGTATGCCAAGTTTGGTACAATTCTGAGAATGTTGATCGGAATACTAATTTGGCGAGCCCGTGACCCCATCCAACGGGCGATTTTGTGCACGACTCATCAAAATCAAAAATTGGACATACCGTTGGGTTCGCCTCCTCAAACCGGATCCGTAGACGTGTAGTTTGACGAGCTTAGAGACCGTAGATATTGGCACACGTTTCGATGCAAAACGGGTCCAACGACGGACATCGTATTGATCCAAAATTATAATTTTGCACCTGTTCAACAATTGACTTTTGGACAGGCGTTTCCTAGGTATATCTTTTTCATCGAAAATATTTTTGATGTTTGTTTCAGCAACCGGAGTCATATGTGATTTGTGAGTTTTGTGTTGACGCTTACGACAGTTGGATTTTTCCTCGTCGTACCGCAGGCAAGTATGCCTTGCCATAGATTCTGATTGTGCTCATTTATTTTCAGCATATTTTATTGTTGCATATTTATTTCTCTTATTTGTTCTTTGTTTATATATTGTTCGTCCAAGTCACGTTTGTTAGCAAGCGACTAGATTTAGTCGTACTCGTTATTTTATATCTTATTTTGCATGTCGACCATGTGTCAGTTGACCACCCTATGAGAGTGGGATATTTTCATAACCCCTATGTCCTTGACACATGTGTATCACGTGATGAGTGAGTTCATATAGGACACGGATCTGCGTACTCGACTGGCCATCGATACGTATGGGACGTGCGACAGATAGGAGGTAACTTCTATCAGTGAGTCGAGTTAGAAGCCATAGCAGTTGCCAACTGGACAGGTTGTATATACATCTCAGACATGAGCATTGGAGGGAGGGAACAGCTACTAGCGTAGGGTCTATATTTACTTTTTACACACATTTATGGGTTGGTAGATACTCGGATGAGCGCTACTTGTTGCCCTGCCGATAGGGTCTCGGATGAGCGCTACTTGACGACCACTCTTTATTACTTACGTGATCCTACAGCCCCTGCGCTGAACGTTGTCCTCAAAGTGCATCTCACATAGACGGTTAAGAAGACCTGTAGTGTCATAGTGGTATATTTTTACATTCAGTTATTTTGGCATGATTTTTTGTATCTTGTTACGTCTCTCTGAGGACCTGGTGATCTCTCCAGGATTAGACGAGCAGGACTATCCCTAGGAGTACGGAGCAGCTTTAGATCCTTCTTACGTTGATGACAAGGCATCTCCCACTGATACTTAGTTTTCCTCTTTATTATCTGAGACTATGTAGTGGACATCTTTTTATCTTCATTTTTTTGTTTTGAGGAGGTTGGACTCCATTTAGTTGAGACTATTTTTCATAGCTGTTTGGAGTGGGTATGTCCACCCGGCTATCTCTTGACTTCTTTTATTATTGAGACTTATTATTCATTCTGTGCTGAGCTACGGATGAGATATAGTTATTATATTGTGGCTTATCATGTTATATTATTTACAGCTTATATACAAATACGAGGATACCATATATTGGTATATTCTTCGTATATGTGCAGTTGGCATGCTGACGTACTTAGTCTTATGTATTATGGGACTGGAACATTACATGTTTTTGTGGTGGCCCATGCAGGTCTTTAATATTGTTGGGTTACATGACTGTGCCCAACAAGCTTGCATATAGAAATGTGATATAGAATCTCATCCACTAATTAATACCTTCCTTGGTCTCTTCTCAACATCTTGTTTGACTGCTTGATTACATCCAGTTTGATTTTGTTCTAACCAAAACTCAAATCTTCGTGCCAATATAGGATAAATCTTCGTATTAGACGTGCTACTTCTCTCGCAATTACTGATGGAAATACCACGACTCAAGAAGGACCAGTGGGTCAACCACCCATGTCTCCGACCACTCCAGCACCATCCAGACCAGCCTTACAGCCTGTGATGACAACACCCCCTACTCAGCAGCAAGCTCTGGCACCCCAAGTGGGACAGACAAACCCCAAAAACCCTGCAGCTCAAGAAGAATACCTACCACCTCCGCCACCCTATCCCCCTCAGTTTCTACTACAGATTCCACCCCCATATCCACCATCATTATATCCACTCCAGCACCCTCCATAGTATCCACCATCATATCCACCCCAGTAGCCCCCACCATATCTACCTCCATATCCACCCCAGTATCCTCCACAGTATCCACCTCAGTATCCTCCCTCATAGCCACCACAGTATCCCCTTCCGTATCCTACATATCCTCTACAGTACGGGCCTCAGGGTATCCCATAGTTTATGCCCCAGATGCCATACATGCCCCTACAGCATCCCATGCCTCAGGCTGGTAGGACTACCACAGACCAGATCCTCCAGGGCTTAGTACAGGCCCAGATGCAGCGGAACGAGACTATTAAGAGGAGTTTGGAGATAGCACTGACCCGAGAACCCCAAGCCTCTGTAGGTACTATCGAAGGTTCTGCAACATGAATCCTCTATATTTCAAGGGTACTGAAGATGTCATCGGAATCACCAATTGGCTGGTTAAGACAGAAAATCTTGTGAAGGCTTCGTAGTTATCTGCAGATCTATGGATGACGGCAGTGAAGTTACAGATGAAAGAAAATGCTTACGATTGGTGGGCCGCAGAGGAGAGACGGTTAGGATTTGATCAGACGTAGAAGGAATTCAAAAGGCTGTTCAATAAGAAGTTTTTCTCCAACACTGCCAAAGATACACTGTATGACCAGTTTCTACACTTGGAGCAGGAAAGAATGACAGTTGATGAGTACGACGTCGAGTTTAGTCGACTGAATTGTTTTGCACCAGGGTTGGTTACGACGGAGCTGGAGAAAGCTAAAAGATTTCATAGAGGCTTAAGTATAGAGTTACAGAGATACACCAGCTCCGACTCGAGGGTCTCCCAAGCAACTGTTCTGACAGAGGCTAGAACTCAAGTGGCCATAAGCAAGAAGGCAAACCGACGAGCTACTTCGACCATGGGATTAGCTAAGACCACTACAGGAGGGCCAGTGAGACGTCCTTACACACATCAGCATCAGCAGAGGACAGGGCCATACCAGACACAGGAGAAGGCCACTTGCTATTACTGTGGCAAAGTTGATCATGTTTTGAGAGATTATAGATGACGGCTGGGACATTGTTTGATTTGTGGATCGAATCAGCACCAGGCTAAGGATTGCTCATTTTAGAGGATCACTCCACATAATCAGAAGCAAAGGCCAGCTATTACTGGACCAGGAGCACCGTGACCACCCTTACCCCCTCAGGTAACCCAATTTTAGCAGGCTAGAGCACAGACGGGTAATCGAAGAGTTGTGAAGGCTTTTGCACTAGCTGCCGAGGAGACAGAACCAGAGGTGGACGTCATAGCAGGTATGGTTTTAGTTGCATCATTTCCTTCCATCACATTATTTGACACTGGAGCTACCCATTCATTTATAGCCACTAGCTTTGCCACTAGATACGGTATATCCATATCATCTTTATCTAAAAATAT
Source organism: Iris pallida (assembly GCA_029216955.1). Classification (NCBI taxonomy): domain Eukaryota; kingdom Viridiplantae; phylum Streptophyta; class Magnoliopsida; order Asparagales; family Iridaceae; genus Iris; species Iris pallida. The sequence continues at coordinate 3,338,777 of JANAVB010008795.1, forward strand.
TAGAATCCTTACTGGAGGAGAAGTTGTACCTGTTAGTGGTGTTTGTAGAGATTGCTTTGTAGTAATACATGGTAGGAAGATGAGAGCACGATTACTTGTATTCCCTATGCCGATATTCGATGAAGTTCTCGGGATGGACTGGTTGAGCCAGCATTTCGCTCTTATAGACTGCCATAGGGGCAGTATCGTCTTTAGACCCTCGAGTGATACGGAGTTCGAGTTCACCAAAGAAGAAGTGTTGAGAAGTGAAGCACCAGTGTTAGGTACTCACATGATGATGCCGGACCTCAGCATCCTATTATCAGAGTTCGAAGACGTATTTCCCGAAGATTTGCTGGAACTACCACCCGACCGAGACATTGAGTTTTATATTGAGCTTGTTTCGGGAGCCGAGCCTATTTCGTTCCGTATTTATCGGCTAGCACCCAAGGAGTAGGTAGAGATGAAGACGCAGATTGATAACTTATTAGAGAAGGGCTTTATCAGAGCCAGCGTATCACCATGGGGAGCACCAGTCCTATTCGTACCAAGGACGGACGAGACAGTGCGCATGTGTATAGACTACAGAGCCCTGAATGCGGTGACGGTGAAGAATAAGTATCCCTTGCCGCGTATAGACGATCTATTCGACCAACTAAGTGGAGCAAAAGTATTCTCCAAGATGGACTTACGATCGGGCTATCACCAACTGAAGGTTCGAAAAGTAGACATTTCGTAGACGGTCTTTCGATCGAGGTATGGACACTACGAATTCTTGGTTATGCCCTTCAGGTTGACCAATGCTCCTGCGGTCTTCATGAACTTAATGAACAAGATCTTTCACCAGTACTTGGACAAATTTGTGGTCATCTTTATAGATGATATCTTGATATAGTCGAAGAGCCAAGAGGAGCATAAGAAGCATCTACGGACAGTTTTGGGAATCTTGAGGAATGAGCAACCTTTTACGAAGCTTAGCAAGTGTAATTTTTTTCTCAAGGAGATTTCATTTCTTGGGCACATTGTTAATGGAGACGGCTTATCGATAGATCCTGAGAAGATCACAGCAGTCAAGGCATGTCCTGCTCCTACATCGGCTTCTGAGGTAAAAAGTTTTTTTGGACTTGCGGGATATTACTGAAGGTTCATGGAAGATTTCTCTCGAATAGCGGGGCCTATGACTCGACTAACTTGCAAGGATCAGGAGTTTGTATGGACAGATGAGTGTCAAGCCACTTTTGACGAGTTGAAGAAGCGCTTGACCACTGCACCTATCTTGACACTACCATCGGGCCCAGGAGGTTTTGTGATTTACAGCGATGCATTCGGGAAGTTATTAGGATGCGTATTGATGCAGCACCGTCATGTAGTAGCATACGCATCGAGACAGTTGAGGGTGCACGAGAAGAATTATCCAACCCACAACCTAGAGCTCACAGCGGTTATCTTTGCTTTGAAGTTATGGCGACACTATTTATACGACGAGAAGGTGGATATCTACACGGATCATAAAAGCCTCAAGTACGTGTTCACACAGAAAGAGTTGAATATGCGATAGCGACTTTGGTTGGAGTTGATGAAAGATTACGAGATTGAGCAACATTATCATCCGGGCAAGGCTAATGTTGTGGCAGACGTATTGAGCCGTAAGCCCATGGCACACTTCTTGACTACGCAGAAGGAGTTGATCATACACTTACAGCAGCTTGGTATTAAGGTAGTATTGCCTGGAGCAAATGGCGTGTTAGCCAACCTCGAAGTACAATCATCGCTAGTGGAGAGGATTAAGGCGGCATTACCTACAGCCGCTAGATTTCGACAGCTTCGAGAGAAGACTGAGGCAGGAGAGCAGACGGGATTGAGGATTCATTCCGATGGGACGTTACGATGTGGTGATCGTATTTATGTTAATAATGAAGATTGTTTAAACCGACTGGTAAATCTCCATCGAATCTATGAATGGGAGATTGGTAAATCTCCATCGAATCTTGCCCAGAGATTTCCTCTAATCTCCCTCATCCAAATCCCAGCCAATCAACTTAACCTAATCTAACCCTGATAAAAATCCGAGTCTAAACAAGATTGTTTAAACCGCGTATATAAGAAGTCAAGTGCGAAAATTTGAGAGGAAAAACCTAGCAATTATACTCGAGAGAGCAATCACCCATTCCCGAACCTTCTCAGTACTCAGGCGAACCCTCCGGTCAATGTCGACCATCGGAAGTTCGTCGGAGTGCCGCCGCCCCGCCGTCGACCGACCAAGACGAAGAAAGTTTTGTTTTCAAACCACAACACGTACCCTACTTCACCTTCAAGTTTCTTCATGTACGTTCTATCATTTTTGATTCTACGATACCCAATAGAAAGCCCATATAACCCCCTTCGACCTCTATCAACAGGATTACGACATCGTATCCTAGATTGGTCAGGAGATCGACACTAAGTTTGGGTGAAGAGCTGTTCGTGAACAGGGTATTCGACTGACCCAAACCCTAGATTGGAAGGGAATTCCAGACCAAACCCTTGAAAGTTTTCAAAAACAAATCAAACACGATTATAGACAATGTAACCGAGAGTAAAACGTATCTTTTAGATTGAAGTTTCGATATATATGCAGGAAGTAATTCCTTGTTGAAGTTGACAGAACAACTGCTTCTAAAATATTAAATTTCTAAAAAAATTCTCGATACGGCATGCACTCCGACAAACCGGGCGACATGGTCGTACACTATATGCATCGAAAGGCGCGTTTGGATATTGCCGACGTGTGGGAACTGACGGAACTCGATTTCGTTGCGTGTGCGCGACGAAATCAATGCATATCCATCAAGGTACCCACGTATCGACGTTTTGCAAACTTGACCATAACTTTGTGCGTGTTCGTCGAATCGACACAAAACTTGTGCCAGCAGAACCGAATCAAAATTTTGGTCATGTATGCCATGTTTGGTCCGATTCTGAGAAGGTTGAACGGAACGCCAATTTGGCGGGCCCGCGACCCGATCTAACAGGCGATTTTGTGCACGACTCATCGGAATCCAAAATTGGACATACCATTGGGTTCGCCTCCTCAAACCGGATCCGTAAACATGTAGTTTGAAGACATTATAGACCATAGATATTGGCACGTATTTCGGTGCAAAGTGGCTCCAACGGCGGATATCGTTTTGACCCAAAATTATGAATTTATCCCTGTTCCAGAAATTAACTTTTGGACAAGCATTTCCTAGGTATATCCTTTTCACCGAGAACATTTTTTTTGTTTGTTTCAGCAACCGGAGTCATCTGTGATTTGTGAGTTCTGTGTTGATGCTTGCGACAGTTGGATTTGCCTTCCTCGTACCGCAACCAAGTATACCTTACCATAGATTCTGATTGTGCTCATTTATTTTTTGCATATTTTATTATTTTATATTTATTTCTCTTATTTGTTCTTTGTTTATATATTGTGCATCCAAGTCACACTCGGGTGCAAGCGACTAGATTTAGTCATCCTCGTTATTTTATATCTTATTTTGCATGTCGACCTTGTGTCAGTTGACCACCCTATGTAAGTGGGATATTTTTATATCCCTTATGGCCTTGACACATGTGTATCAAGTGATGAGTGAGTTCATATAGGACACGAATCTGCGTACTCGACTGGCTATCGATACGTATGGGACGTGCGACGGATATGAGGTAACTGCTATTAGTTAGTCGAGTTAGAAGCCATAGCAGTTGCCAACTAGACATGTCGTGGATACATCTCGGACATGAGCTTTGGAGGGAGGGGACAGCTACTAGCGTAGGGGCTTGTCACGACCCGGTCCCAAATTGTTGGATGCGGTAGTAAGCTGTATCCAAATATAGGTAATCATAACCCCTGTAATGCCTGTGGTTCGTGTTACGTATTTTAGAATACGTGTACGTATTTTATCTTGTATTGCATGATCCCTTGCTTAGTTTTCTTTATGGCTTGGTTATTTCTTGGTTTGGGTTCGGCTAGGCTTGGTTTTCTTTGGTTTATTATGAACCAAGGAGAGAACCACCAACCTACCACCACCACTACCATTTATTAACCTCCACTTCCTTCTCTCTCTTTATTACTCTTATTCTTTCCTCCATTAACTCTTTCACCTACCAGAGATAGAGGGGTCTAGGCAAGTGCAACTTGCTTTATGGAGGAACTACAATTTTATTGCTTCATTATCTTCCTTATAGCATTTTAACTTACATTAGTACTTGGCATTTCCACTTTCCATAGCTAGATTCTTGTAGATCTATGCTTATATTATTTTTGGATTTCTTGGGTTTTGATCTACTTAATCTTGTTATTTCTAAGTTTTGACAGTTCTATATTGTAGAGAATCTCATTCTGCCCCATTTTGACCTATGGAAGTTCGGATTTGGGCTCCGGATGATGGAGTTATGGAGCTTGAGAACTTGGCTATCATGGTGTTCTTCTTCTCGGAATTTTCGAAGAAGATGAACTGTGCTTAGACTTGACTGCATGAACATTTCATACGACAAGTGTTTCCCTAGCCGCATGGTAGTCTGGCCGCATATGCACCCATCATTCCTAGCCGCATATGCCTGAACTCCTCGAACTGCGCACGCATAAAATTCTCTGACCGCATGAACCCCAGTCGTCCTCAGCCGCATGGGTAACTAGCTCCCAACCGCATAGACCCGCTTTTCCCTTGGCCGCATAGACTGAGCATCATTCCTGGCCGCATAGGGCTTCATGACTTCTGAGCCGCATAGGCATTGCTCTTCCGTAGCCGCATGGAACCACTCTTCGGTCAGCCGCATATGCCGCCGTCCTCTTTTAACCGCATGGACTTGCTTTCCGTCAGCCGTATGAAGCCCACTCTTCCGTTGGCCGTATGAGACCCAACTTCTTGGGATAGCATGCGCCCTTGCCTCCCTAGCCGCATGTGCCTGGGCCCATTCTAGCCGTATGGATTCCTCCCATGCGAGCCGCATAACACCTATTTCCTCCTTGGCCGCATGCGCCCTTGATTGAACATTGCCGTATGGGCTGTTTCCGTCCTCAGCCGCATGAGCTGCTCCCGCATGGACTCTCTCCTTGGCCACATATGCCCGAGCCGCATGGCTTTCTATAGACTGTATTCTATGTTTTATTATTTGATTTTACTGATAACTCGTGTCTTGTAACCTCAGCATAACTTGGGTCTCCTGATTGAATGCTTGCACTATGATGCCCTGTACATGTATCCTGAGCACGATAGTGACCCGTAGTGGTACACTCTTGACAAGTAAACATGATATGACCTGATAGTGGCCCGTCGTGGTGCACTCCTGACAAGTACACTTGACATAATAACCTGACATGATATATCTTGATAAGATGTTGCGACGGCTACCTGACATAACATGACCTGTATAAGTAACCCGGACACCGTGGGCGATTGTGCTTGTACAAATAATCCAGTCCTTTCTTACATCATGTCTAGGATGGGACTCCTGAGTACCACGGTCAGGAGTACCTTCTAAAATGGACTATGGTTAATCACTAGATTAATACATTAGTCATAAAGAGATCTCCCAGCTACAGGCAATCCCGTTACCTGGGCGCGCCTGGGATCTGTAGCCTGTCGTCGAGTAGGGCACATTTCCAGCACACTGTCATGTGTTGCACCCTTCAAGCTACCTAAGGGTACATGCGTTTCCTGGACGATATACCCACCTGAATTCAACCCCTAATTTTCGACCTGGAAAACCTGGATGGTCTGCAGGGCTTGTGGCTGTGGAATAATCTCACTGTATCTTGCTAGTAACTAGGCCTGTGATAACCCTAGTTAGTTAAAGTATCAAGCCGTACTTATTGCTTGGCCGTGATTGATTGGATGGGGAATTATCAGTCTAGTCTTGCCTTGATCCTGTATAGATTATTGCATGCTCTGACTTCTTTTATTATCTTGCTGATAAATGGGAGAGACCAAGTTCAATTCAGACGAAGGGTTACAATCCCGGTCCTTATTTGGTTTAAGGATTGTAACCTGGTTAACTGAATGGTTCCATGGTTATCTTACCGTATATCCTCGTGATGTTATATTTTCTCCAGTTTTACTATATTATTATCTTATGTGCTGATTGCTGGTTTTAGTTCCTAAGTGAAGCTTCTTTTGTGGCACTTTCTCTTTCTGGGATCTGACCCAGCTGGTTTTGTATGGCCAGATTTCGGAGCAGCTCCAGAGGATCCACCGACTTTACAGCCCGATGGTGGCGACTAGACGTAACCAGGGCAACGAGTGGGTTTATTTTTGATCTTCCACTTTATTGTAAAAATATTCTTTTGAGGCGTTTAGCCGACAAGCACCTGTTTAGCTGGACTGCACTTACTTACTGTCTGCCTACGGGCTGTAACATGATTGACAGATCCTAGGGTTGATCATGTATGAATAAACTATTACTAGTCCAAACATTTTGTAACGACTAGCTTCATGATCAGCTGAATATGTAATATTTGGAATGCCTTATTATTGTATATTTAATGATCATACATTTTGTGACTTTCACTTACTTGCTGATGATTGAGACACTAGGCTTGTTCATGACCATAGGAGACTGTTGGCTTGTAGTAAACCCTCATGTATCTAGACAGCCGTGACCGTATAGCGAGATGGATTCTATTTCATATACGTAGCTGGCAATGTCTGCCCCCGCTCTCTAGTATTCTGGTTCTGGGGCGTGACATGGTTTAAGTGGTGGCCCATGCAGGTCTTGTAAATCAAAATATGTGAGGGTTTACCAAATAGATGTCTCAATCAGTATTCGCCTTTGGCCTCTGCTCGTATCTTCTGAATCCCTGGATTCTTGACCTGATCATATGCTTGTATCGTTGATCTGTCCTGGTCCTTCCTTATTGTTCCCTATGTCGTCTTCTTCAGCGACATTGTTCTTGGACCTGCCGGTCAGTAAGGCGAAGCACTTCTCGTGGATCAGCAGCAACCAGGGGATCAAGCCCAGCATTCCGGAGTAGCCTCCAGAGTCGTGCCTTCTGATAGAGAGCCACCAGTCCAGCCAGTTCAGCCTGTAGAACCTGATAATGGCACTTTGATAAGTTTCGTCAGGACCTTGATAGCTTCCCAAGATCGTCGTGGAGAAGCCTTGCACCAGGCAGTGACGGATGCTTTGACCAGAGGAGGTCATCAGGGTAACAGCGCGGCCAACAGCTTCAAGCGCTTGAACCCTACATTCTTCGACGATAGTGAAGATGCTATCGCTGCAGATGCTTGGCTTCAGGACATCGAGGTAATTCTAGAAGCAGCCATGACCCCAGAGAATGAGAAGGTAGCCGTGGTATGCCTGCAGTTGCTAGATCTTGCCCGCAGCTGGTGGGCGGCTCAAGCCGTTGGATTAGCAGCACCCATTGCTTGGGCAGTATTCAGGGAGAGATTCCAGACCAAGTATTTTGATACTGTAGCTCGGTACGATCTACAGACGAGGTTCACCAATCTGAAGCAGATGGGCAGAACGGTCGACGGATATGCGATCGAGTTTTCGAGGCTCAGTCGGTTTGCTCCCACCTTGGTGGCGACCGAGTATGATAGAGCCCAGCGATTTCAGCAAGGACTTCACTTGGAGATTTTGTTGGCAGTTGAGCAGTTTGAGCATCAGACTTTTGATGCAGTCTTGAGAGCAGCTAGGAGGCATGAATATACCTCCTAGAGGATTATGGATAGGGCCGGAGGTCGGAAGAGATCCCACGGCCAGATGAATCAGTCTTCAGCCCTCGCCCCGACAACCAGGGCTTTGACTATTGGAGCTCCGAGGCGAGCGGCCTCCGTGACGTCGGTTCAGTATTCAACCCCGACGTACCCTCAGCAGCAGAAGCAGAAGCAGAAGCAGTCTTCCGCAGTGGGATGTTCTCATTGTGGAAAGCCAGGCCATGTAATGGCAGAGTGTCGCAGGGCACAGTGGTTGTGTCTGGCTTGTGGAGCAGCAGACCATAGGGTTGGATCCTGCCCGAATAGGGGTGGTTCATCATCGTCCAACCTTTCTAGCTCTTCAATGAGAGGACCAGCTCCGGTCCAGCAGCAGCAACAGTATCCATTGCTGAGGCCCCTGTCGCCTCAGTCCCAGGTATTTGAGCAACAACACCCCCAACAGCATTCTCAAGCCCAGGCCTTGAGTCAGAATAGGCAGCGAGGATTTCAGCAGAGGGGACCAGCACCCCGAGGGCATGGTCAGGCTATGGTGATGACCGCAGAGGAAGGATTGGCACCAGGAGAGGTAGTGGCAGGTACTATTTTCGTCAACTCCTTTTCAGCTTCAGCTTTATTTGATTCTGGTGCATCGCATTCTTTTATGTCTGTACGATTCGCGACACGGATAGGATTGGAGCCCGAGTCATTATCAGTAAGGCTTAATATACTTACTGGTAACGGACTTGTGGGAGTCGATAAGGTGTTTTCCTCGTGTCGGATCATAGTTAGCGGTAAGGAATTTCCTGGTAGATTGATAGAATTCCCAATGGCCGATTATGATATGGTCTTAGGGATGGATTGGTTGAGGAACCAGTATGCTAGAATAGACTGCCATATTGGTAGGGTTATTTTTAGCATTCCAGGCGAGCCAGAGTTTTTATTTTCCATAGACGCAGTTGAGCCTTCTCCTCCAGTATTGTGGATGGCAGTAGCAGCAGTACAGTTGCCTCGGATAGTCGAGGAGTTTCCAGATGTTTTCCCAGAAGAGCTTCCAGGTATGCCGCCAGAACGGGAGATCGAGTTCACCATAGACTTGATTCCCGGGACAGTCCCAGTGTCAAAGAGAGTCTACAGTATGGCGCCGTCAGAATTGGAGATCTTGTACAAGATGATTGAAGAACTTCGAACCAAGGGATTCATTCATGCTAGTGGATCACCTTGGGGAGCCCCGATGCTTCTTGTGAAAAAGAAGGATAGTACGTCCAGGCTATGTGTTAATTATCGTACCTTGAACTCAGTGACAATTAAGAACAGATACCCTCTTCCGAGGATAGATGACTTGTTTGATCAGCTCAAAGGGGCAGCAGTATTCTCGAAGATCTACTTGCGCTCAGGATATCATCAGATCAGAGTCAGAGAGCAGGACATCCCGAAGACAGCTTTCAGGTCTAGGTATGGGCATTAGGAGTTCCTAGTGATGCCATTTGGAGCGACCAATGTGCCGGCTGTATCCATGGATCTCATGAATCGTATTTTTATGCCTTATTTGGATCAGTTCGTAATTGTGTTTCTGGATGACATCCTGGTCTATAGCAGGAATGAGGCAGAGCGTGAGCAGCATCTCCGTGTGGTTCTTCAGATTCTCAAGGAGCACCAGTTGTATGCCAAGTTCAGTAAATGCGAGTTTGGGCTCGATTGCATTTCGTACTTGGGTCACATCATTACCAGAGGAGGAGTAGAAGTGGATCCCCAGAAGATCGTGGCTATTGAGTCATGGCCGGTGCCCAGCACAGTTGCAGAGGTTCGCAGTTTTCTTGGATTGGCCGGCTACTATCGGCGATTTGGTTCAGACTTTGCCCGGATCTCGGTGCCATTGACCCAATTGACCCGCAAGGAGGTGCAGTTTGCTTGGACATCAGAATGCCAGGATTCTTTTGAGAAGTTGAAGCGAGGCTTGATGACGGCTCCCATTTTTACGCTTCTAGATGGAACCGAAGGATTCTCAGTATATTGTGATGCTTCAGGCAGAGGCTTAGGATGTGTTCTGATGCAGCATAGGAAGGTAATAGCTTATGCGTCACGGCAACTTCGTGATCATGAGAGAAATTATCCAACCCATGACTTAGAGCTGGCAGCAGTAGTGTTTGCACTTAAGTTGTAGAGGCATTACTTGTACGGAGATAGGGTGAAGATTTTTATCGACCATAAGAGCCTGAAGTATGTTTTCACCCAGAAGGATCTTAACATGCATTAAAGGAGGTGGCTGGAGCTTCTTGTGGATTATGATGTCAATTTGCAGTATCATCCAGGAAAGGCCAACGTCGTTGCGGATGCATTGAGCAGGAGAGCCGGAGTTTATTTCCTAACAGCGCAACCGAAGCTGTTAGCAGATCTTCAGAAGATGGGTATTGAAGTTGTTCTCCCTTCCAGTGTAGCATTGATGGCCAGTATACAAGTTCAGTCCACCATAGTCGAGAGGATCCGGGTGGCGCAATCAGCAGATTCCAAGCTTCAGCGACTCAGGACAGAGTGTGAGGCAGGGCGGCGACCAGAGTTGTGTATTCATGAAGACGGTACACTTAGGCATGGTAATCGTCCTTGTGTACCGAGTGGAGATATCAGACAAGAGATCATGGCAGAGGCTCCCAGTTCGCAATATTCCATTCCTCTCGGTGGTACGAAGATGTACCGTGATATCCATCATCACTTCTGGTGAAATGGCATAAAGAGGGAGATAGCCCGGTTTGTCTCTCGTTGTTTAGTCTGCCAACAAGTTAAGGCTGAACATCAGAGGCCTGCTGGACTTCTTCAGCCCTTGCCGATTCCAGAATGGAAGTGGGAGCATGTGACCATGAACTTTGTGACCGGATTGCCTAGGTCCCCCGCTGGTCGAGATGCTATTTGGGTTATAGTTGACAGGCTCACGAAGGTAGCTCACTTCCTTCCGTTCAGAATTGGTCAGTCGACAGCTCAGTTAGCAGAGATGTACCTCAGGCAGATTGTCAGGTTGCACGAAATGCCAGTTAGTATCACTTCGGACCGAGATTCAAGATTCACGTCGCACTTTTAGCGTAGCCTGCAGGAGAGTTTGGGAACTCATCTCCAGTTCAGTTCAGCATATCATCCGCAGACAGATGGTCAGTCGGAGCGTACAATCCAGACTCTTGAAGATATATTGCGGTCCTGTACACTTGACTTCGGTGGTTCGTAGGAAGATCACCTACACCTGTTAGAATTCTCGTACAACAACAACTTCCAAGCTAGTATCCAGATGGCACCGTTCGAAGCACTGTATGGTAGGAAGTACATATCCCCGCTAGCATGGGACGATGTCAGAGAGAGACAGATGCTGGGTCCAGAAATGATCGCCCCGACAGTCGAAGTGGTCAGAAGAGTCCGGGATCATCTTCGAGTTTTCCAAGATCGCCAGCGCCATTGGGCCGATTCTCATCGGCGCCCTCTCAAGTTTTCTGTCGGCGACTATGTATTCCTGAGGATTTTACCTAACCGTGGCGTCATTCGTTTTGGCGCACGGGTATATAGGGCCGTTCAATATTCTAAAGCGAGTAGGAGATGTGTCCTATCGTCTCGCTCTTCCGCCGTCGCTAAGCAAGGTGTATGACGTGTTCCATGTATCCCAATTACGACGGTATATCCCGGATCCGAGCCATATCCTGGATCATTCGAAATTGGTTGTTGGTACCAACCTTTCGTATGAGGAGAGGCCCGTGTCTATATTGGACCGGAGAGAGAAGATACTCAAGAACAAGACTATCAAGTTAGTTCGAGTTGCTTGGGGTCATCACTCTTTAGGTGAGTCAACGTGGGAGCGTGAGGATGATATTCGATCGCGATATCCCGACTTGTTTGACTCGTGAGGTATAATGTCTTTCTTACGCCTCATGCCTTCGATTCCTTGCTTGAATGAGTGATTGCCTGTCTAGTTATAGCTTGCATGTGATTAATATAGCTTGTCCTCGTCTCTCTAGCCTCTTAATTAAATTTCGAGGACGAAATTCTTTTAAGGTGGGTAGAGTTGTAATGCCTGTGGTTCGTATTACGTATTTTGGAATACGTGTACGTATTTTATCTTGTATTGCATGATTTCTTGCTTAGTTTTCTTCATGGCTTGGTTATTTCTTGGTTTGGGCTCGGCTAGGCTTGGTTTTCTTTGGTTTATTATGAACCAAGGAGAGAACCACCTACCTACCACCACCACTACCATTTATTAACCTCCACTTCCTTCTCTCTCTTCATTACTGTTCTTCTTTCCTCCATTAACTCTTTCACCTACCAGAGAGAGAGGGGTCTAGGCAAGTGCAACTTGTTTTATGGAGGAACTCCAATTTTATTGCTTCATTCTCTTTCTTACAGCATTTTAACTTACTTTAGTACTTGGCATTTCCACTTTCCATGGCTAGATTCTTGTAGATCTACGTTTATATTATTTTTGGATTTCTTGGGTTTTGATCTACTTAATCTTGTTATTTCTAAGTTTTGATGGTTCTATGTTGTAGAGAATCTCGTTCTGCCCCATTTTGACCTATGGAAGTTCAGATTTGGGCTCCGAATGATGGAGTTATGGAGCTTGAGAACTTGGCTCTCATGGTGTTCTTCTTCTCGGAATTTTTGGAGAAGATGAACTATGCTTAGACTTGACCGCATGAACATTTCATACGGCAAGTGTTTCCCAAGCCGCATGGCAATCTGGCCGCATATGCATCCATCATTCCTAGCCGCATATGCCTGAACTCCTCCGAACTGCGCACGCATAAAATTCTCTGACCGCATGAACCCCAGTCGTCCTCAGCCGCATGGGTAACTAGCTCCCAACCGTATAGACCCGCTTTTCCCTTGGCCGCATAGACTGAGTATCATTCCTGGCCGCATAGGGCTTCATGACTTCTGAGCTGCATAGGCATTGCTCTCCCGTAGCCGCATGGAACCACTCTTCGGTCAGCCGCATGTGCGCCCATCACTCCTGGCCGCATATGTCGCCGTCCTCCTTTAACCGCATGGACTTGCTTTCCGTCAGCCGCATGATGCCCACTCTTCCGCTGGCCACATGAGACCCAACTTCTTGGGACAGCATGCGCCCTTGCCTCCCTAGCCGCATGAGCTCGGGCCCATTCTAGCCGCATGGATTCCTCCCCTGCGAGCTGTATAACACCTATTTCCTCCTTGGCAGCATGCGCCCTTGATTGAACATAGCCGCATGGGCTCTTTCCGCCCTCAGCCGCATGAGCTGCTCCCGCATGGATTCTCTCCTTGGCCGCATATGCCCGAGTCGCATGGCTTTCTATAGACTGTATTCTATGTTTTATTATTTGATTTTACTGATAACTCGTGTCTTGTAACCTCAGCATAACTTGGGTCTCCTGATTGAATGCTTGCACTATGATGCCCTGTACATGTACCCTGAGCACGATAGTGACCCGTAGTGGTGCACTCTTGACAAGTAAATATGACATGACCTGATAGTGGCCCGTCGTGGCGCACTCCTGACAAGTACACTTGACATAATAACCTGACATGATATATCTTGATAAGCTGTTGTGACAGCTACCTAACATGACATGACCTGTTTAAGTAACCTGGACACCGTAGGCGATTGTGCTTGTACAAATAATCTAGTCCTGTCTTGCATCATGTCTAGGATGGGACTCCTGAGTACCACGGTCAGGAGTACCTACTGAAATGGACTAAGGTTAATCACTAGATTAATACATTAGTCATAAAGAGATCTCCCAGCTACAGGCAACCCCGTTACCTGGACGCGCCTGGGATCTGTAGCCTGCCGTCGAGTAGGGCACATTTCCAGCACACTGTCATGTGTTGTACCCTTCAAGCTACCTAAGGGTACATGCGTTTCCTGGATGATGTACCCACCTGAATTCAACCCCTAATTTTCGACCTGGATAACCTGGATGGTCTGCAGGGCTTGTGGCTGTGGAATAATCTCACTGCATCTTGCTAGTAACTAGGCCTGTGATAACCCTAGTTAGTTAAAGTATTAAGCCGTACTTATTGCTTGGCCGTGATTGATTGGATGGGGAATTATCAGTCTAGTCTTGCCTTGATCCTGTATAGATTATTACATGCTCTGACTTCTTTTATTATCTTGCTGATAAAAAGGAGAGACCAAGTTCAATTCAGACGAAGGGTTACAATCCCGGTCCTTGTTTGGTTTAAGGATTGTAACCTGGTTATCTGAATGGACCCATGGTTATCTTACCGTATATCCTCGTGATGTTATATTTTCTCCAGTTTTACTATATTATTATCTTCTGTGCTGATTGCTGGTTTTAGTTCCTAAGTGAAGCTTCCTTTGTGGCACTTGCTCTTTCTGGGATCTGATCCAGCTGGTTTTGTATGGCCAGATTTCGGAGCAGCTCTAGAGGATCTACCGACTTTTCAGCCCGATGGTGGCGACTAGACGTAACCAGGGCAACGAGTGGGTTTATTTTTGATCTCCCACTTTATTGTAAAAATATTCTTTTGAGGCGTTTAGCCGACGAGCACCTGTTTCGCTCGACTGCACTTACTTACTTTCTGCCTACGGGCTGTAACATGATTGACAGATCCTAGGGTTTATCATATATGACTAAACTCTTGCTAGTCCTAACATTTTGTAACGACTAGCTTCCTGATCAGCTGAATATGTAATATTTGGGATGCCTTATTATTGTATATTTAATGATCATACATCTTGTGACTTTTACTTACTTGCTGATGATTGAGACACTAGGCTTGTTCATGACCATAGGAGACTGTTGGCTTGCAGTAAACCCTCATGTATCTAGACAGCCGTGACTGTATAGCGAGATGGATTCCATTTCATATACGTAGCTGGCTATGTCTGCCCCCGCTCTCCAGTATTCTGGTTCTGGGGTGTGACAACCCTGTAGAAGCATGGAAAATATTAAAGAAGATGACCCATACGGCCAAGGAACCCCATGCGGCTCAGAAAGCCCATGCGGCTCCGAGGGTCATGCGACATAAGGGACTATGCGGCCCAAGACATCCCATGCGGCTCAAGAAGACACGTGGCGGGACAGTCCTCTCCTCTGCCCTCTCGCATTAATTACTTTGACGGCTGACAACTCTGAAAAAGTGACAGCCCTGACACGAGGAAGTAATTATGACTCTGTCATAATGACAGATTTCTAGGGAAGAGAAAGAGATCTCTGACACAATCCCCTGAGAGCCATAAAAATGCCACGTGGCCTTGCCACGTGGGCGTTCGTATGCGGCTCGAGCAAAGACTCCTCCTGCGGTTCAGAATGAAGCCGCCCTATGCGGCTCAGGCCGAGATAGCCTCATGCGGCTCGAGCAAAGACTTCTCATGCGGTTCAGAATGAAGCCGTCCTATGCGGTTCAGGCCGAGACAGCCTCATGCGGCTCAAGCAGAGGCCTTCCCATGCGGTTCAAGAAGACCATTTCCATGCGGCTCAGGCGGATGTATACCTATGCGGCTCAGAATGATCCCCTCAATGTGGTTCAAAGGCTCGAGGGCGGGCCACTACCCAGGAAGCCCTGACACGTGGCCCTAACCTTATGCGGCCCAATATCATATGCGGCTCAATCATCATGCGGTTCTGTCATGCCCCAGAACCAGAATACTGGAGAGCGGGGGCAGACATAGCCAGCTACGTATATTGAAATAGAAACCACCTCGATATACGGTCACGGCTGTCTAGGAATATGAGGGTTTACTACAAGCCAACAGTCTCTTATGGTTATGAACAAGCCTAATGTCTCAATCACAAGCCAGTAAGTAAGGTCGCAAGATGTATGATCATTAAATATATAATAATAAGGCGTCCAAAATATTACATATTCAGCTGATCATGAAGCTAGTCGTACAAAATGCGGGGACTAGCAAGAGTTAAGTCATACATGATCAACCTTAGGATTTGTTAATCATGTTTACAGCCCGTAGGCAGACAGTAAGTAAAGTGCATCGAGCTAACAGGTGCTCGTCGGCTAAACGCCTCAAAAGAATAGATTTACAATAGAGTGAGCGAAACAAAATAGAAAACCCACTCGTAGCCCGGGTTCCTTCTAGTCGCCACCATTGGGCTGGAAGCTTGGTAGATCCTCGGAAGCTGCTCCAAAATCTGGCCACACAAAACCAGCTGGGTCAACCCCAGAAAGAGCAAGTGCCACAAGGGGGGCCACGAAATAAGAACAAAAGCCAGCAATTAGCACAAGAAAAATACTAATATTAAAACTAGAAATTATGAAAACATGTCAGGATGATATACGACGAGATAACCATGGGACTATTCCGATAGCCAGGTTACAACCCGTAAACCAAACAAGGACCGGGGTTGTAACCCTTCATCTGAACAGAACTTGGTTTCCTACCATTTATCGGCAAGATAATAATGTAAGAAATCAAGACAGGGAGCAATCTTGTAATGGATCAAGACATGGTTAAACTGGTTATACCTCATTCAATCAATCACGGCCAAGCAGATACTACGGCTTACTACTTTAACTAACTAGGGTTATCACAGGCCTAATTACTAACAAGATGCAATAAGATTGTTCCACAGCCACAAGCCCTGCAGACCATCCAGGTTACCCAGGACGAAAGATTTGGGTTGAATTCAGGTGGGTACATCGCCCGAGGACAAATGTACCCTTAGGTGACTTAGAGGGTGCAACACGCGACGGTGTGCTGGAAATGTGCCCTTCTCGACGGCAGGCTACAGATCCCAAGAGCGCCCAGGTAACGGGATTGCCTGTAGCTGTGTCATCTCTTCATGACTACTGTGTTATTCTAGTTATTAACCTTAATCCATTTTAGTAGGAGCTCCTGACCGTGGTACTCAGGAGTCCCATCCTAGACATGATGCAAGACAGGACGAGTGGATTAACAAGCAAGCAAGAAAGAACCACCCACGGTGTCAAGGCAGGTCAAGTTAAGTTATCAAGATAAATCATGTCAGGGTACTTGTCAGGAGTGTGCCACGACGGGCCACTATCATGTCAGGTTGGTCATGTCAGGAGTGCACCACTACGGGTCACTGTCGTGTTATGCTAGTTCCTTGTCAAACCATGCCATGTACAATAGTCATTCCAAACATGTTAAGTAAAAATCAAGTTCGTGACAAAAGCCAATGGTTAAGCAAAGGGAGGGGGGTCAGGGGAGCAGCGTAGGTGAAAAGTCACGCACGCTGAGAGAGCAACGTAGGTAAAAAGTCACGCACGCTACAGGGAGCAGCGTAGGTGAAAAGTCACGCACGCTGAGAGAGCAACGTAGGTGAAAAGTCATGCACGCTACAGGGAGCAGCGTAGGTGAAAAGTCACGCACGCTCAAGGGAGCAGTGTACGTGAAAAGTCACGCACGCTACAGGGAGCAATGTACGTGAAAAGTCACGCACACTCAAGGGAGCAGTGTACATGAAAAGTCACGCACGCTCAAGTGAGCAGTGTACGTGAAAAGTCACGCACGCTCAAGGGAGCAGTGTACGTGAAAGTCACGCACGCTCAAGGGAGCAGTGTACGTGAAAAGTCACGCACACTCAAGGAGACACACTTCCAACAGGAAGCATACTCAAGTCTGCGTACGTACGCTAAAGAGCGCACGCAGCTCAGTGTGCGTAAGCTAAACAGCTCTGCACACTGCTCACTGTCTTCTCCAAACAGCAGAACACCATAGATGAACTCAAGGCTCCAAAAGCTCACAACTTGGCCATCCGAACTCCAAATCAAGATTTCCAAAGTTCCAACTTGGGTAGAATTGAATGCTCTTCCACATGGAAACACCAAAACCCATAAAAATCCAACTGAAGGAGATCAAACCATACAAAATCCGAAAATAGAAATAACTTAGTTCTAGAGCAAAGGAGACTTCAAATCACAAAACACCAAGTTCTAATATTGATCACCATGTCCTAATCTAGCAAATGAACCAAGAAAATAGGGCTCTCATGAAGTGGCAAGGTGCACTTGCCTAGGGTTAGGAGAGTTGTGGAGGAAGGAGAAGAAGAAGAAGAAGGAAATTAATGGTGGAAGTTATGAGGAGAGAGAGTGGTAGGTGGGGATATAAAGAGGGAGAGTTATGGTGTGTTGAGGGTGGAGTGTAGGGCTAGGGTGTTCCAACACATAAAACCGAACCAAATCGAACCATCCCCAATAAAACCGAGCCATGCCAAAACCCAAAATACGAGAAATATCGAAATCCCACAAGTTTGAGAAAAAAATAAAATACATGCCAAAATCCAGATACGAGTATAAATACGAAATATAAGAAAATATGGGAAATTCGGGAAATGAGGGTGACAACTCTACCCACCTTAAAAGAATTCTGTCCTCAGAATTTAATCAAGGAGCTAGAGATTGTCACGACAAGCTACATTAAGCACAGGCAAGTTACACTAAGCAGTTCAATCATACAATCATACAATGCAAGCAAGAAAGGAAAAGCGTAAGGCATAAGAAAGACATTATACCTCACGAGTCAAACAGGTAAGGATATCGCGATCGGATGTCGTCCTCACGCTCCCACGTTGCTCACCTAGAGAGTGATGACCCCAAGCAACACGGACTAATTTAATAGTCTTGTTCTTGAGTATCTTCTCCCTCCGGTCCAATATAGACACGGGCCTCTCCTCATACGAAAGGTTGGTACCAACAACCAATTCCGAATGGTCTAGGATATGGCTCAGGTCCGGAATATACCGTCATAATTGGGACATATGAAATACATCATGCACCTCACTTAGCGACGGCGGAAGAGCGAGACGATAGGATACATCTCCTACTCGCTCTAGAATATCGAACGGCCCTATATACCTAGGACTAAGCTTTTCCCGTACGCCGAAGCGAATGACGCCGCGGTTAGGCGAGATCCTAAGGAATACATGGTCGCCGACAGCAAATTCTAAGGGACGCCGATGAGCATCGGCCCAATGGCACTGGCGGTCCTGGGCAACTCGGAGGTGATCTCTGACCTTCCTGACCACTTCAACCGTCTGGGAAATTAATTCGGGTCCGAGCATCTGCCTCTCTCCGACATCGTCCCATGCTAGCGGGGATCTGCACTTCCTGCCATAAAGAGCCTCGAAGGGTGCCATCTGGATACTGGCCTGATAACTGTTATTGTACGAGAATTCCACCAGGTGCAGATGATTCTCCCATGAACCACCGAAGTCAAGGGTACAAGATCTCAACATATCTTCAAGGGTCTGGATTGTGCGCTCTGATTGATCATCTGTCTGCGGGTGATAAGCTGAGCTGAATTGAAGGCGAGTTTCTAAACTCTTCTGCAAGCTGCGCCAAAAGTGTGATATGAATCTTGAATCCCTGTCTGAGGTGATGCTGACTGGCACACCGTGAAGCCTGACGATCTGCCTGAGGTACATCTCTGCTAGCTTCGTCGTCGACTGTCCAACTCTGAATGGGAGAAAGTGTGTCACCTTGGTAAGCCTGTCCACAATTACCCAAATTGTATCTCTGTCGGCCGGAGATCTGGGCAATCCGGTCATGAAACCCATGGTTATATGTTCCTATTTCCATTCTGGGATCGGTAAGGGTTGAAGAAGTCCAGCGGGCCTCTGATGTTCAGCTTTAACCTGTTGGCAAACCAAACACCGAGAGACAAACCGGGCTATCTCCCTGTTCATGCCATTCCACCAAAAATGCTGACGAATATCACGGTACATCTTCGTACCACCCGGATGAATAGAATACTGTGAACTGTGGGCTTCTGCCATGACTTCCTGTCTGATATCTCTACTAGGTACACAAAGACGAGTGCCGTGCCGAAGGGTACCGTCTTCATGGATATATAACTCTGGCCTTCTTCCTGCTTCACACTCTGCTCTGAGTCGCTGGATCTTAGAATCTGTTGACTGTGCTACCCGGATTCTCTCAACTATGCTGGACTGAACCTGCAGGCTGGCCATCAATGCCACGCTGGTTGGAAGAACCACTTCAATTCCTATCTTCTGGAGATCGGCCAATAATTCTGGTTGCGCCGTCAGGAGATAAACTCCGGCTCTCCTGCTCAATACATCTGCTACAACGTTGGCCTTCCCGGGATGATACTGCAAATCCACATCATAGTCCACTAGTAGCTCGAGCCATCTTCTCTGCCGCATATTAAGGTCCTTCTGGGTGAAAACATACTTCAGGCTCTTATGATCAGTAAAGATCTCCACTCTATCTCTGTACAAGTAGTGTCTCCATAACTTCAAGGCAAATACTACCGCCGCCAATTCCAAGTCGTGGGTCGGGTAATTCTTCTCATGATCACGCAGTTGACGTGACGTATAAGATATTACCTTCCCATGCTGCATCAAGACATACCCCAATCCTCTGCCTGAAGCGTCGCAATAAACTGTGAATCCTCCGGTCCCATCTGAAAGGGTGAGAATGGGAGCCGTTATCAAACCTTGCTTCAACTTCTCAAATGATTCCTGACACTCTGCTGTCCAAACAAACGGCACATCCTTGCGGGTCAACTGGGTCATCGGCGCTGAAATCCTTGCGAAATCTGAAACGAACCGCCGGTAGTAGTCGGCCAATCCAAGGAAGCTGTGAACCTCTGCCACTGAGCTGGGTACCGGCCATGACTCGATAGCCACAATCTTCTGGGGATCCACTTCCACTCCTCCTCGGGTAATGATGTGACCCAAGTATGAGATACGATCGAGCCAGAACTCGCATTTACTGAACTTGGCGTACAACTGATGCTCCCTAAGCGTCTGAAGGACGACTCTGAGATGCTGCTCATGCTCTGCTTCACTCTTGCTGTAGACCAGGATGTCATCTAGGAACACGATCACAAATTGGTCCAAGTAAGGCATGAAAATGCGATTCATGAGGTCCATGAATACGGCCAGCGCATTGGTCGCTCCAAAGGGCATAACAAGGAACTCCCAATGTCCATACCTCGATCTGAATGCTGTCTTCGGGATGTCCTGCTCTCTGACTCTGATCTGGTGGTATCCTGACTGTAAGTCGATCTTCGAAAACACTGAAGCCCCTCTAAGTTGATCAAACAAGTCATCTATCCTCGGAAGAGGGTATCTGTTCTTGATTGTCACTGAATTCAAGGTACGATAATCAACACATAGCCTGGACGTACCATCCTTCTTTTTCACAAGAAGCATCGGGGCTCCCCAAGGCGATCCACTAGCACGGATGAATCCCTTGGTCCTCAGTTCTTCAATCATCTTATACAAAATCTCTAACTCTGAAGGCGCCATTCTGTAGACTCGCTCTGATACTGGTGCTGTCCCAAAAATCAAGTCTATAGTGAACTCAATCTCCCGCTCTGGCGGCATCCCTGGAAGCTCCTCTGGAAAGACATCTGGAAACTCTTCAACTATCCGGGGTAACTGCACTGCTGCTACTGCCATCCGTAATGCTGGGGAAGATGGCTCTAGTGCGCCTCTGGAAAACGAAAACTCTGGCTTGCCAGGGATACTAAAGACAACTCTGCCAATATGGTAGTCTATCCTAGCTTACTGGTTCCTCAACCAATCCATGCCTAGGACTACATCATAGTCTGCCATCGAAAACTCTATGAATCTAGTGGGGAACTCCCTACCGCTAACTACGATCCGACACGAGGAAAACACTCGATCTACTCCCACAAGGCCATTACCAGTAAGTATATTGAGCCTCACTGATAATGACTTGGGCTCCAATCCTATCTGTGTCGCGAATCGTACAGACATAAATGAATGCGATGCACCAGAATCAAATAATACAGACGCTGGAGAGGAGTTGACGAGAATAGTACCTGCCACAACCTCACCTGGTGCAACTTCTTCTTCCATAGCCATCATCATGGCCTGATCTTGTCCTCTGGCTGCTGGTCCCCTCTGTTGGAAACCTCTCTGCCTATTATGGGTCTGAGCTTGGGCTTGTGCATACAGCTGGGGATGCTGTTGCTGGAATGCCTGAGACTGAGGCGGCTAGGGCCTCGAAGACTGATACTGCTGCTGCTGAACTGGTGCTGGGGCCGGTCCTCTCACCGAAGAGCTAGAAGGGTTGGATGCTGATGAACCACCCCTATTCGGGCAAGCCCCTATCCTATGATCTGCTGCTCCACAAGCCAGGCACAATCCCTGCGCCCTGCGATAATTCGCCACTACATGGCCTGGCTTTCCGCAATGAGAACATCCCATCGCGGAAATCTGCTTCTGCTTCTGCTGCTGCGGGTACATCGGGGTCGAATGTTGAACCGACGTTACTGAGGCCGCCCGCCTCGGAGTTCCAATGGTCAATCCCCTGGCTGCCGGGACTGGAGCTGATGATTGGTGCATCTGACTGTGGGACCGCTTCCTACTTCCGGTCCTATCCACGATCCTCTGGGAGGTGTACTCATGCCTCCTAGCTGCTCTCAAGACTGCATCAAACGTCTGGTGCTCGAACTGCTCAACCGCCAACAAGATCTCCAAATGCAGTCCCTGCTGGAACCGCTGGGTCCTATCAAACTCGGTCGCCACCAAGGTGGAGGCAAACCTACTGAGCCTAGAAAACTCGGTCGCATAACCATCGACCGTCCTGCCTCCTTGCTTCAAGTTGGTAAATCTGGTCTGCAGGTCGTACCGAGCCATAGCATCAAAGTACTTCGTCTGGAATCTCTCTCTAAATACTGCCCAAGCAATGGGTGCCACTAATCCCATGGCTTGCGCTGTCCACCAACTGCGAGCCAAGTCCAACAACTGCAGGCATACCACCGCCACCTTCTCATTCTCGGGTGTCCTAGCTGCTTCCAGAACCACCTCGGTATCCTGAAACCATGCATCCGCGGCAATCGCATCCTCGGTGCCGTCGAAGAAAGGAGGGTTCAATCGCTTGAAGCTGTTCGCCGCCTGGTTCCCTGGATGACCGCCTCTAGTCAAAGCATCTTGAACAGTCTTGTGCAGGGCGTCGCTTCGACGATCTTGGAAAGCTATCAAGGTTCTGATGAGGCCTACTAAGGTACCATCATCGGGCTCTGCGGGCTGGACGGGCCGAACTGGTGACTCTCCTCCATTAGGCACAACTCTGGAGGCTACCCCGGAATGCTGGGCTTGATCTCCGGGTTGCTGCTGGTCCACGGGAGGTGCTCTTCCTTGCTGATCGGCAGGGTCAGGTACAGTGCCGCTGAAGAAGACGACACAGGGAAACAATAAGGAAGGACCAGGACAGATCAACGATACAAGCATGTAAGCAGGGCAAGAATTTCAGGGATTTGAAAATACGGGCGGAGATCAAGGGCGAATACTGATTGAGACATCTATTCGGTAAACCCTCATATTTCCTGATTGACAAGACCTGCATGGGCCACCACTTAAACCATGTCACGCCCCAGAACCAGAATACTGGAGAGCGGGGGCAGACATAGCCAGCTACGTATATTGAAATGGAAACCACCTCGATATACGGTCACGACTGTCTAGGAATATGAGGGTTTACTACAAGCCAACAGTCTCTTATGGTCATGAACAAGCCTAATGTCTCAATCACAAGCCAGTAAGTAAGGTCGCAAGATGTATGATCATTAAATATATAATAATAAGGCGTCCCAAATATTACATATTCAGCTGATCATGAAGCTAGTCGTACAAAATGCGGGGACTAGCAAGAGTTAAGTCATACATGATCAATCCTAGGATTTGTTAATCATGTTTACAGCCCGTAGGCAGACAGTAAGTAAAGTGCATCGAGCTAACAGGTGCTCGTCGGCTAAACGCCTCAAAAGAATAGATTTACAATAGAGTGAGCGAAATAAAATAGAAAACCCACTCGTAGCCCGGGTTCCTTCTAGTCGCCACCATTGGGCTGGAAGCTTGGTAGATCCTCGGGAGCTGCTCCGAAATCTGGCCACACAAAACCAGCTGGGTCAACCCCAGAAAGAGCAAGTGCCACAAGGGGGGCCACGAAATAAGAACAAAAGCCAGCAATTAGCACAAGAAAAATACTAATATTAAAACTAGAAATTATGAAAACATGTCAGGATGATATACGACGAGATAACCATGGGACTATTCCGATAGCCAGGTTACAACTCGTAAACCAAACAAGGACCGGGGTTGTAACCCTTCATCTGAACAGAACTTGGTTTCCCACCATTTATCGGCAAGATAATAATGTAAGAAATCAAGACAGGGAGCAATCTTGTACTGGATCAAGACATGGTTAAACTGGTTATACCTCATTCAATCAATCACGGCCAAGCAGATACTACGGCTTACTACTTTAACTAACTAGGGTTATCACAGGCCTAATTACTAACAAGATGCAGTGAGATTGTTCCACAGCCACAAGTCCTGCAGACCATCCAGGTTACCCAGGACGAAAGATTTGGGTTGAATTCAGGTGGAAATGTGCCCTACTCGACGGCAGGCTACAGATCCCAAGAGCGCCCAGGTAACGGGATTGCCTGTAGCTGTGTCATCTCTTCATGACTACTGTGTTATTCTAGTTATTAACCTTAATCCATTTTAGTAGGAGCTCCTGACCGTGGTACTCAGGAGTCCCATCCTAGACATGATGTAAGACAGGACGAGTGGATTAACAAGCAAGCAAGAAAGAACCACCCACGGTGTCAAGGCAGGTCAAGTTAAGTTATCAAGATAAATCATGTCAGGGTACTTGTCAGGAGTGCGCCACGACGGGCCACTATCAAGTCAGGTTGGTCATGTCAGGAGTGCACCACTACGGGTCACTGTCGTGTTATGCTAGTTCCTTGTCATACCATGCCATGTACAATAGTCATTCCAAACATGTTAAGTAAAAATCAAGTTCGTGACAAAAGGCGTAAGGATATAAAATGGGCATAAAATATCTAATAAAATATCAAAATACAGGGTTATAGAAGAGCCAAGCTTAAAGAAATAAAACCAAAGCTCCAAAAGCCAATGGTTAAGCAAGGGAAGGGGGTCAGGGGAGCAGCGTAGGTGAAAAGTCACGCACGCTGAGAGAGCAACGTAGGTGAAAAGTCACGCACGCTACAGGGAGCAGCGTAGGTGAAAAGTCACGCATGCTGAGAGAGCAACGTAGGTAAAAAGTCACGCACGCTACAGGGAGCAGCATAGGTGAAAAGTCAGGCACGCTCAAGGGAGCAGTGTACGTGAAAAGTCACGCACGCTACAGGGAGCAGTGTACGTGAAAAGTCACGCACGCTCAAGGGAGCAGTGTACGTGAAAAGTCACGCACGCTCAAGGGAGCAATGTACGTAAAAAGTCACGCACACTCAAGGGAGCAGTGTACGTGAAAAGTCACGCACGCTCAAGGGAGCAGTGTACGTGAAAAGTCACGCACGCTCAAGGGAGCAGTGTACGTGAAAGTCACGTACGCTCAAGGGAGCAGTGTACGTGAAAAGTCACGCACACTCAAGGAGACACGCTTCCAACAGGAAGCGTACTCAAGTCTGCGTACGCACGCTAAAGAGCGCACGCAGCTCAGTGTGCGTAAGCTAAACAGCTCTGCACACTGCTCACTGTCTTCTCCAAACTGCAGAACACCATGGATGAACCCAAGGCTCCAAAAGCTCACAACTTGGCCATCCGAACTCCAAATCCAGATTTCCAAAGTTCCAACTTGGGTAGAATTGAATGCTCTTCCACATGGAAACACCAAAACCCATAAAAATCCAACTTAAGGAGATCAAACCATGCAAAATTCAAAAATAGAAATAACTTAGATCTAGAGCAAAGGAGACTTCAAATCACAAAATACCAAGTTCTAATTTTGATCACCATGTCCTAATCTAGCAAATGAACCAAGAAAATAGGGCTCTCATGAAGTGGCAAGTTGCACTTGCCTAGGGTTAGGAGAGTTGTGGAGGAAGGAGAAGAAGAAGAAGAAGGAAATTAATGGTGGAAGTTATGAGGAGAGAGAGTGGTAGGTGGGGATATAAAGAGGGGGAGTTGTGGTGTGTTGAGGATGGAGTGTAGGGCTAGGGTGTTCCAACACATAAAATCGAACCAAACCGAACCATCCCCAATAAAACCGAGCCATGCCAAAACCCAAAATACGGGAAATACCGAAATCCTACAAGTTTGAGAAAAAATAAAATACATGCCAAAATCCAGATACGAGTATAAATACGAAATACGAGAAAATATAGGAAATTCGGGAAATGAGGGTGACAGGTTCAGATCCCCCCAGTGGCTCCTAGGACACGTGTCCTAAGCCGATCAGTCTCTCAGATTTATTGCAATCAAAGATTGGGTCAAATCCCAATAATCTGGGACACGTGGCAGGAGAATAAATCTAATTTATTCGCAGACATCAGAAGATCATTATGAGGAAGATTTATTCCAATCAGCATTAATTGCTGATGAGATTTGGTGTAATCTACACTCAATGGTTCGGATTCGTCACAATAAAAAATGAATGGCCTAGATTGACCAGTCTACAGGCCGTCGTCATCTCCAAGAGGCAATTATTGTAAACCCTAATGATGCTCCCACTATTATAAATAGCAAGGTGCCATTCCCTTGTGAAAGAGAGACATACAGAGAGATACGCACACACAGAGAGAGGCGCACACAAGAGCACTTTTCGAGATCGGAGAGGGCACCAGAGTACTTGGAGAAAAGAGTAGAGAGAGAGAGAAAAGAGAGCATTTCTTCAACGCTGAGCAAATCTTCTGGAGCCAAGGCTGTACACCGATCGTCCAAGGAGTAAGGCAGAGCTGCCGTCGCTTTCCCGAGCCTCTATTGTCACCCCCCAGAATCTAAAATAAATAATTGTACTTAGATTGCTGTACCTAGGTTTTCGTCCCTAGGCTTTCTTTGTACAAGCGAGTTTGTATTGTGAGTCTAAGTTCAGTCCTCCCATAAAACTGTTCTGTACTTTTACAATCAATGGCAAACACGATGGCGATTCTGCTGGGGACAAACTTCTCCACGGCTGAAGAGTTGGTGACACAGTCGGATGCAGCCAAGCTTGGCTCCACGTAACAGAAGATGGTCGTCCGATTCAACCAACAGGCATTCGAAGAGATGCTCTCTGAAGGAAGTGCTGGCCCGATCCAGAAACGAACCCGCACAAAGAAAGCTCGCTGCGAGTGGAGGCCGAAGTCATTTGCTCCTCCACAAGCTCTGGACGGGATACTCTCTGCTGCCCAAGACGGCGAGGGCGATTCTCATACGGCTCCACTTCAAGCCATGAAGAACTCTCCTGTTTCCAAGTCCGGCAAAGGAAAATACTATGATGCTGGACTTGCAGGGGCAAAGAGTGACTCGGTGCGTCCCAAGAAGAAGCCGAACACTCCTGCCAACCACATGCAGGAGGCTTATGAGGGTAGATCCACCAGCCGCATAAAGAAAATCCATGCGGCCAGATCATCCAGCCGCATAAAGAAGGATCATGTGGCTGAGACTCCCAGCCGCATGAAGAAGGCCTATGCGGCTACGCCTGCCAACCACATACAGACCACCGAAGACAGCCGCATGATGCCTACTCCACGCGGTTCCGTCTTCGATCGCCTCTCTTATGGCCCTGATCTCTTGTGCTCCCAAGAAAACATGTCTGACTCTCTCCAGTATCACTTAGACTCTTCCTACTATATGCCCTTACGTACTAGAGCGAAGAAGTCTAAGGCAGCGGGAGCCTGGCGCGTTCGATCCACTGATCTACCCTCTGACCATCCGAGCGTCCCGCATACCGTTATGCGGGCCTCAGATGGGAAGTTGTACAGAACCACTCGAGTCCAGCCCCCGGCGGCGGACAGACAGAGAGGTTCACAAAAGTCTTCCAGAATTTCGGGAGCAGAGATGGTCGACCCCGTCCCATCTAACTTGCGTGAGGCTATCCTCCACAAATGCAAGGAAAGAGAAGACACATCGGGGTGCACAAAGTACTCTCACGGACGCCACTGCACTAAAGTCATCGTCAACTACTGCTGTAACAGTACGACGGCACAAAAAAGCCGGCAGTCCATATTTCAAATACTGCGACAGCCATCTTCAGAAGACGAGGCACTTCCCGTCGTATCTTATAACTCTGCTCGGAAAGTCCCCACTGATGGAAGGGGGAAAAAGACAAGTATTCCCAGCCCAAAAATCTCAACCACTGCGACCAAAATACTGTCGTCTAAGCGGGTGCCCACCACCGAAGTTTTCCAAGGTACTCACTCTAAGACGAAGTCTACTACAGTAGGAGATTCGTCGTCCGTAACGCAGGGGGTTGCTGAGGCTGGAGGTAGCACCCCTCCGAGCCTCCACAGCAACCCAATGTTCCAAGAAGACGAGCCGGGGGAGACAACTCTCCCATCAGATGTAGCAAATCTCGACGTCCTCGAGGACATCCACAACTCCCAAGACGAGGCAAATTCGGAGATTGGGGGTACTGTTCTTTCTGAGTCTGAATCAGAAGGGAACATACCCACATACCCCGACGACTTCTCACTATAGGGGTACGATTCGGAGGGCGCTTCCTCCACCGCTCCGTCTACCTCTCTTCATGTAAAAATGGTACTCATGACAGACAGCAACCAAGGTGGTTCCAGTGATCGCCAGCGTATCGACAGTCTCGAAGCCATATTGCTTGTTTTGGTCAAATCTGTAGACGAGATTAAAGCGGCCCTTCCAACTCTGCAAGGAGGGACGCCTGGCCTAACCAGCACGGGTCCCGCGGTCAATGCGGACTCAAATTCGGCAGCACCGAACCCGGGCAACAATCCTCCAGAAACAACGGCCCCCACCGCCGTGGACGAAGCCCGCAAAGTAAGAAGAGAGGTCCAAGAGCTCCGAGCCATGTTCCACGCCCGAGAGAACTCCCAAGACCTCAGAATACGGCAACCATACCCCACTGCATGGAGGGATGTGCCATTCCCACCAAGATATAAGCCGTTCAATATCAATCCCTATGATGGCAAGACCTCAGTAAGTCGGTACATCACTTACTTCGAGGTCACCATCGACCATTTGCCCCATGACGATGCTATTCTTACACGATTATTCGTCGGGGCATTGGAAGGAGTCGCCTTCGACTGGTATCGTAATCTGTCGAACAACTGCATCCACTCCTTCGCCGGCTTCAAGCGCATGTTCTTGGAGAGATTCTACGAAGTAGGGCAGGACGTCACCATGTCCACCCTCATAGACGTTGTCCAAGGAGAGAAGGAGCTGACAAGGAACTACATTGAGCGGTTCTGCCAAACCGCCATGAAGCTGCCCTCCGGAAATCCCGATTCCTCCTTGATTGAAATTTGCCAAAAGAGACTGCTTCCAACGATCAGTCTCTGGATGGGCGAAAGTCAATTCAAGGATTGGAAGACGTTCATCATCAGCGCCACAAGCACGGAAGAACGACTGAAGAAGGCTCGCCAACTGGGATTGCACATCTTGGAAGGAGAAAACAAGGGCAAGCGTCCCAACAACGATAATGGGGGTAGCCCCTCCAACAATCGGGATAGCAAGGGAAAGCAGGCTATGGTGGCCGATACAGCACAAAAACCTGAGCCAAAGCCTGCAGACAAACAATGGCCGCAAATCACTTACTCCTTCGAAGACGGTCATGTCAAGCCCATCTTGGACATGCTCATACAAGGAAATAGGATCCAGCTTCCTCCACCAAGACAGGAACCGCGGCCGGAAGAGATGGAGAATCTAAAGTACTGCCATTATTATCGCTATGTCCATCATGCTACACACGACTGCTACCAGCTGAAACGGAACATCCAAAACCTCATCGATTCGAACGCTCTGGCTATCGATTTCGAAGAGGTAACCGTGGCAGCCAATATGGTGTCGGTACAATTTGGCAGCTTCTCTCTAACAAAAACTTAAGACGGGGTGGTCCCCATCCCTCTGGCGACAATGGAGATTGCTAATCTTCTACCTCCCCGAGATCAGGCTGCTGGTCTAGTGCCCCTCACCACATCGCGAGGGGAGGTCATGTGGGTCCATCCAGACTTGGTATCTAAAATGACTCAACCCACCCCATCCTCCATTTACAAGAAGAAGAGTGGAAAAGTCAGGTCCTGCCGCACAATCTCGGCAGGCAACGAGGAAGCTACAGCCGTCGTCACGCGGTCCGGAGCGCAATCCAAACCTGTGGTTGACAATCCACCTGAAAATCATCAACCCACTACAACTGATGCTCCGGGACCGGCTCAGCCTTCGACGACCGACAAGCCTAGGCCGAGGGAGACTCGCTTCGACAAATCCCTCCGAAAAGAGGCAACCCAAGGGCTAGAGAGGCCCTACAACTTTGACATCTTAGCGCAATTGGCTAACACACCAGCCAAGTTGTCACTATACGAACTCCTAAGGCTCTCCAAGGACGTTCGTATTACATTGAGCGAAGCACTCCAAAATGCTGATGCCTATCTGGCTCAATCCAACCTCACCGGGGAGGACTCACCCGTGGATCTCCAGGATAGCGCCTGTACGGGAGCAATGCCCAACATCGTCTTTACTCCGCAGGACATGCTCATCAAAACTAATATGCACGATCGCCCATTATACTACACGGGATACATCGGCGACGTGAAGGTGGATCGGATGCACATAGATCCTGGCTCTTCCATCAGCATCATCCCGAAAGGTCTACTACATCATCTCCGCATCCCAATGCATCGCCTGACACCCACAAGCACCGCCATCAGCAGCTTCAATTCGGGCAGGAGCTATCCAATCGGGAAGATTCTTCTGAAGTGTCAGATTGGCGATCTCCAATCTGAAGTCACCTGCTACGTCATAGATGCAGACACTTCTTACAACATCCTCTTGGGGCACCCATGGATACACGATTACATGATCGTGCCTTCTACGCTACACCAGTGCTTCAAATATGTCGACAAATACGGCTTCGTAAGGACAGAATTTGCTGATATCGATCCCTTCAAAGGGGTCGAATCCTACTACTCAGACTCCTGCCTATACGAAAAGTCAAAGAGGCACCTTGATAAAGGAGATGTACAAGCTCATACCGAGACAGCTTCGGGATCAGAAGAACCTCTGACGATCCACCTCCAAGCTCGCAAACCGGGCAGGTCCGCACCCCTTACTGCCACTCTGCGGAAGGACGCGATCAGCCTCTCGGTGCAGGAGGAGCAGATGATAATCCATCTGCCAAGGTCCGGCCAAGTGCCGAGACCCGTAACGGGGCCACTGACAATCAGACTGCCGAGAGTCGGTCAACCCCAAACGGAGAAGCTCAATCCCTCCGATAGGCCACTGACGATACGCCTTCCCAAGAAGGGTCGTCACCCCGATGCAAGGTCTGACACTTCTAGCGAACCAACCACTCCTCGCTCCACATCCAATGCCAAACTGGGGGTCACTAGTCTGCCAACAACTCCACGCTCTGCTCCATCAGCTGAACCTATGATGATCAAGCTACCCAGGTCGTCCCCTCAGTCCTCACTTACGCAGGGGGTAGCCGAAGAGGAACCAGAGCTAGCCAAGTATATGGCTGCCCACACTGATGCTCCCTCCGCTGATGATGTAATCCCTATAGAAAAGATACCGTACTTCATCAATAAAGGGTTATCTTTGAACTACACTGAGCTCAATAAGCTATGTACAATGTATGCTATGGAATACGGTATGGGCACTCACCTACACACACAAGTGACAAATATGTACACAGCGATCCAGCTTACTCCAGTAGAAGACGCTTATCGAATAATCTAGTGAGGGGACCATCTAATCATCTTTGGCCGGAAGGACGACCTGCATCCCTTTACCATAGAGAAAGTCGACCTCGGGTCAGATGCCGGAAGACTGCCTCTGTATCTTTATAGCCCCCAATCCAAATATCTCATACTGAAACAGGGGTATGATCTGGAGACAACGTCGGGTTTGAATTACGGCACTGGGCGACGATTACCTCTGAAGCCGCCAGTCTCGGCGGGCAAACCACGGGACTACTATAGCAAAACTCGATGCGGGTTAGGGTATGTAACGCCTACTACGACCCCTGAGAGTTCAGATGAAGAATGCGACTGGCAGTCACATTCAACCGGGTCACCAACTTCTGATTCGGATACCAGCATCGGAGACGTGTTCAGACAAGTCTTGTCAGTCAACATGGCATTCGCCGACGCTTACGAGGAAGACGAAGACATCCCCGAGATCCTCGAGCTAGAGCCATGGGCCCAGCAATTGGATGCACAATGGGAAAAATAGTTCGAACTCAGAGAATCTTCTACTGAAGATGAAGTCATACAGGTTGACCTCGGCAGCGAATCTTCTCCAAAACCAATTTTCGTCAGAAAAAGCCTAGCAGACGAAGAGCGGGAGTCGCTGCTAGAACTTGTCAAAGAATACATTGATGTGTTCGCCTGGAGCTATGAAGACATGCCAGGGTAAAATCCCGACATTGCTCTTCACAAACTCAACATTTGGCTGGATGCGAAGCCAGTCAAGCAACAATAGCGACGCTTCTGCCCAGGCATCATGGACGCGATCGAAGCTGAAGTCAACAAACTGATAGCCAGCGGCTTCATTCGTGAGGAACAACATCCCGACTGGGTGGCCAATATAGTGCCCGTCCTCAAGAAGAATGGGAAGATTTGAATCTGTATCGACTTCCGCAATCTGAACGAGGCATGCCCCAAAGATGAATTCTCCCTTCCTATCACAGACATCATGATCGACAATACCTGCGGCTTTGAACGTATGTCATTCATGGATGGCTTCTCGGGGTACAACCAAATCAAAATGTCTCCTGACGACGAAAAGTATACATCATTCCGAACACCAATTGGCATGTACTGCTACACAGTCATGCCTTTCGGTTTGAAGAATGTCGGTGCCATATATCAAAGAGCCATGAGCATCATCTTCAGAGACCACTTACGTAAGACAGTGGAGTGCTATGTTGACGACATAACCGTTAAGAGTCGCTGCAAGAAAGACCATCTGCAGGATCTGAGGATGGTATTCGACCTAATGTGAGCGCACAATTTGAAAATGAATCCTACAAAGTCCTTTTTGGGCGTATCCAGTGGGACGTTCTTGGGCTTCATCATCACTGCACAGGGTATCCATGTAGACCCTGAGAAGACAAAAGCAATCATGGAGATGGGTCCCCCGAGAAATCTCCACGAACTCAGAGGCCTTCAAGGGAGGCTAGCTTACATCAGGAGATTCATTTCCAACCTCTCCGGGCGATGTCGACCATTCACCCATCTCATGAAGAAAGACGTCTCATTCGTATGGGATGAAGAATGCCAGCGCACCTTCGACAGCATCAAAGAATATTTATCGAACCCTCCAGTCTTGGTGGCCCCGGTTTCTGGGAAACCATTCATGCTCTATGTACGAGCAATAGAACATTCCCTCGGGGCTCTGCTCGCACAAAACAACGATGCAGGCCATGAGCAAGCCATATATTACCTCAGTCGAATGATGATTGGGCCAGAGCACCGATACACCGCTGTGGAGAAGGAATGCCTTGCCCTGGTGTTCGCCATTCAGAAAATACGGCCCTATGTCACCGGACAAATGATACATGTGATCTCACGAGTCAACCCTCTCAGGGTCCTCATGACTAAACCAGGGGCACTCAGCTCTCGCCTCGCTACATGGGCAATATTGCTGTCCCCTTATCATATGATCTTCGTCCCCCAAAAGACAGTCAAAGGTCAAGCCCTGGCAGACTTCTTAGCAGCCCACCCAGGCTCGGAGTCCTCCAGAATATATGAAGAGATCCCAGATGAGGTCGCCGACTCGCATGCAACCTCTCACGAGGCTATATGGCAAATGTTCTTCGACGGTGCTTCGAGGACCGAACCTAAAGGCAATATAGTCGTCGGAGTCGGGGTAGTGCTGGTCTCCCCTTCCGGATTGGTGATTAACCGCGCTTATTCTCTCACAGAGCCCTGCTCTAACAATGTGGCCGAGTACAACGCTCTGGTCATTGGCCTCCAATTTGCAAGAGAGCTGGGAGTAGAATACGTTGAAGTATACGGCGATTCCCAACTAATCGTCAATCAGATCCGGGGCTCATAAGAGGTCCGCCACGAAGACATGATCCCTTATCACCAAATAGCGATTGACATCATCTCGTCGTTCGAGGGGTTCCTCATCGAACATGTCCCCAGACTCCGAAATATCGAAGCTGATGCCCTAGCTGGTCTTGCCGCTTCACTAGCAGTTTTGAACTATGATCGCCAATCAGTGGATGTGATAGGCCACAAACTGGTCTGTCCCAAGAACAATGTGCAATTCGTGGCGAGTTATTCCGCCCAGACGATCGATGATGCCCCAGATTGGAGACAACCGTTCATCGACTTTGTCGTCTATAACATCCTGCCTGAGAACCCAAAGGAAGCCACTTCCATCAGACGACGTTCTCTCAGATTCTTCTACGATACAGAGACAAAAATGCTGTATCGCCGCTCCTACGACGGATTCCTGCTTCGGTGTCTGTCAAACGCGGAAGCCAAAGAAGCCGTACGAGAAGCTCATGACGGTGTCTGCGGGGCCCACCAGCTCGATCCTAAGTTGTAGGACCGTCTTCGACAAATGGGCTACTATTGGCCCACGATGGTGGCATATGCGATAGATTATGCTAGAAAATGCAAAGCCTGCTAAGTCCACGCGGACTTCATTTACCAACCATCCGAATTTCTACATCCGACAGTGGCGTCCTGGCCATTCGAAGCATGGGGAATGGATATCATTGGTCCAATCACCCCACCTTCCTTCCGAGGACATCGCTTCATACTTGCGATCACTGATTACTTCTCCAAGTGGGCGAAAGCTGTACCACTCGGAGAAGTCAAGACTTCAAACGTGATCAGCTTCCTTAAGCATTACGTCATCTACCGCTTTGGACTGCCCCGAAGGATCATCCATGATAATGGTCCGCAGTTTGCAAGCCACGCTTTCTATCGGTTTTGCGATAAGCACCGTATTCAGAATATTGCTTCAACACCGTACAATCCGGCAGCGAAAGGGTTGGCAGAGGCATTCAACAAAACAATCATCAAACTACTCAAGAAGTTTGTCTCCTCCAACAAGCGCGACTGGAACGAGAAGCTCGGCGAGTGTTTATGGGCGTACCGTACTACAGTCCGAACAGCTACCGGAAACACACCATTCTCTCTAGTATACAGGAGTGAGGCAGTTCTCCCATTAGAGACTCAAATACCCTCCCTTCGTGTCACCCTCACTTATCAATTGACGATGGATGACAACTACCGACGTCGACTACATGAGTTGGAGGCCTTAGATAAAAACTGCCTCCTAGCTCAGCAAAGGATCGAGCTATACCAAGCATGCATCTCAGGAGCCTTCAACAAGAAGGTCAAAATCAGAACATTCCTAGTGGGCGATCTTGTTCTGGCAGTCCGGAGGCGAATGGTCATGATTCACAAGACCGCCGGCAAGTTTCATCCAAAATGGGAAGGTCCATTTGTCATCGAGACCGTGTTCTCCAACGGTGCTTACCGCCTCGCTAAGCAAAACGGAGACTTGCTCATGTTGTCCGTCAACGGCAAGTTCCTGAAGAAATATTATGTCTAAACAACATTCTCCAGATTATTGAGTCATGTACCCGCTGGTACTACTGAACTCACCCCCATAGTTTTCCAGATTTTCGAGTCATGTATCCGCTGGTACCGCTGAACTCACCCTCATAGTTTTCCAGATTCTCGAGTCATGTACCCGCCGGTACCTCTGAACTCACATCCCGGTCACTCTTTCAAGTAGCAAGTCATGTATGACCATACCTCTGAACTTTCTTTCTGGAAGAGATCCTCCCTCATGATCCACTACCCACACTCCTAGTGCACAAAAAGGGTAACCGATCCACAAATTTCCAAAACGGCCATGTCCTTATTACCACTGAGTCGTTCCACTTCTGCCAAAAATAAATCACCCCTTATATAGAACTTCCATGTCCTCATTACCTCTGAGTCATTTTATGTGCCCTCCTTCATTGAGCCCACTCCTGTCATGTCCTCATTACCTCTGAATGGGAAGGCTCCGTCGAAGAAACCTTCATACTTGCCATGTCCTCATTACCTCTGAGTAAGTATGATGATCCCCTTTCGACCTATTATCTGTACCCACAATCGGAGTACGCCAAGGGTAATAGGTCCACAAATGTCCTCTGTTGACCACAAATGTCCTCTGTTGACCACAAATGTCCTTTGTTGACTACAAATGTCCTCTGTTGACCACCAATATCTTCCGTCGAGTTCACTCCTGCCATGTCCTCATTACCTCTGAGTAGGAAGACTCTACATTTAAAATACTTTCCTACTTGCCATGTCCTCATTACCTCTGAGCAAGTATGTCGGTTCCCCTCATCTTATTATCCGTATCCTAAACCAGGGTACGCCAAGGATAATAAGCTCACAAATATCCTCAGCTAAGTTTTTTAGCACAAACATACCATCTCATCATGCCCCAGGAGCCCAGCTCTCTACGGCATTCCTTTTCCCAATACCAAGAGCACCCATGACCACTTTGCCATGGCTGCTTCAGGTATCCTGACCAAAACTTGTTATCTGTACCTAGAACCAAGGTATGCCATGGGTAACAGGTCCACAAATATATCCCCTATGCGGGGGAGAACATCACAACAATATCACAGGTATAACAAGCAATGCAAATGAAGGGTAGAATGGAAAGTACTCTTTCTTTGAAGGAAGAAAAAAGTATTACATATTTCGGGACCACGTCACTTTCAAAAAAAAAAGGAAAAGAAAAGGCCGACTACATTTCAGTATTACACAATTCCAGGAGCCGGTCTCTCACCAAGACAGTCCCCCGCTCAAGCCTCTGTTTAGCTCGACGCTCGGCCTCTTGGGATAGTTGCTCCGCATCATTCAGATACATATATGCCTGCCAGTTGGTCTCTATCTTCTTCAGGGCAAGTTCTAGATTGGCGGAGGCCCTGTTAAGCTTGTCAGCTTCCTGGATGGCAATTCCTTTTTCGGTACAACCAGCTTCCAGCTCGGACTCCAAGAAGGCCAGCTTTCTCTGGAATTCGAGGATTTGTTTCCGGGTATCGGTTACCCCGCGAAAGGCAGCCGCTTTCCGAGCCGCACAATCGTCAGCCCGACAGCTCTACTGATCGCGCAACCGGGTCAAATCCTGGCGGTCCTTCAATATAGCCGGCTTGAGCGATTCCCGGGCGGCCATCACCTTCTCCACCGCGGTAATGAGGAAGTTGCGCTCTTGATTTATGACCGCAGGTAAATCAGTCTGTTGCAACAAGCGAAACTGGGCCACGAGACGATCAGCTTCTAATAGCTTAGGCTCCAGAAGCACAGCCAGCTCCCCTCCGCCAGGGAGTGTCTTAAGGATATTAATCTGGCCACCGGCGCATCGACGGGCCAGAGTAAAGGGAGTACCCCTTTCCACTGTTGCCTCGATCCCCCTCTTCAGGTGGCGATGGAAACTGGCAACCACGTCCTGTAACGCGTCATCCAAGACCTCTGTAGAGGACGGTGTCAGAGGGAGAGTGGCAGACAGTACCGAAGGAGAAGCTTCAGAAGTTACTGCACCCACCACCAAAGAAGCAAATTTCGTACGGAAAGATGCTTGAATGGCGACAAACTCTTCTTCCGCCGCCTGAAGAGCCTGGATGCTCGGCAGGAAGGAAAGGTTGACCCCCGAAACTACATTCGCAGAGGAGGACACAGGGAGCATCGTCCCTTGTCCCAGCTGTACTGCTACCTGGGACCCCGAGCTCGACCTAGACATAGGTCCCACGGTACAGGGAGGTTCTGTCAAACCCTCTCCGGTAGGGCTCGGTCAAGCAATATCTATCACTGGCGATGAAGGGTTGGGACCTGAACATCCAAAGCAACCATTAGTCGACATAATCTGAAAGATAAGATGACGGAACACATAGGCTTATTCACGAGCTATGGTTTGATTTATATTACCGGGGGAAGAGCGTGGAGGCGACGGCTCGTTCACAGCCGACGTAGTTTCCTCACCCATAAAGTCATTATGTTAGGGTTCAGATGTTTCAGGGACAGGCACGGTAAAGCCCCCATCCCTCTGGGTTAAGGTGTAACATCCTGTTTTCTGAAATTGGGGATTTTTGAAAAATTTATTATTTTTATTATTTATTAGTGGTATTTTAGTCATGGTATGATTTTCTGGTGATTTTAGTTAGATTAAACCATTTTCTAAGTCATGCTAAGTCATGACTTATGACTTTGTGATTTTGGTTAGTATAACTTAGTGTAAACCCTAGTTTTCTCTAACCTAGAAGTTGCCATGACCATGATAGCTTAGCCATAGGCTTAGAATATCAAATTTGGGGTTTTTGACCAAAAGCGTATTTTGGTAATTTTCTAGATTTAATTTGTGATTATGTGATTTTAATATTATTTAATACTTGGTAGGTCTCATGATTAGTTCCTAACCTATCCTACCCTAAACTAGTAGTTAGCCCCTAACCTAGAATCATTAGGGTGATGTTTAGGTCATGGGTTAAAGTAGATAATATCTAGATATTTGCTTTATGGATATTTTGCACAAAACATGCAAAATATCACAACCCCTTTACCAAAAGTCCATGACTTAACCTAGAAGGAAGCCAAGGACACCCCCCCCCCCCCCATGTCTTGGCCGGCCAAGGGGTACCCCCCTAGCTGGTACACACTCCTATATAATCCCTTGGATTAATTCATGAAGAAATTACATGAAATTTAATCCACAAAAATTCCCTTTCCTTTCAACTTTCATAACTTGAGCTATTTTGATCCAAATTGACTCTAGTCTTTTGCATTGGAAACCTACAATATCTAGGGAGCTAAGGGAAGCAAGAAATCTAGAATTTGGGAGCTTGGGCATCGTCGAGTTCGAGATCACAACACCCTCTTTTCATTGATTTTCCTTGGAATTTCACCAATAGGTAAATATGTCCAAACCTAGTCTAATTCCTGTTTTTATTTCATAAATGCATTCATATAGGGATAACAATACTGTGGGTAAAGTTTGGTGGGATTTTGATGTGATTTGGTGTCCGTATCGGACACGTATCATGGGTTTAATATAGGTGTTTGGTTGAATGCCTCAAAGGAGAGGACTTCCAGTTTTTACAAAACTTTTTATACAAAAACCTAGTCCTAGGTTTCCTAACCCTAACCCTAGTCTTCTGCACTCAAACCAATGCGGTGTCCGTGTCCAAATTGGACGCGAACCCGACAGGACACACTGTGCACAAGTGCACAGTAATGCCCTGCTACCCGACACCTAGTGTGCACAGCACAGACTACTTGGACACGTGTAACTCGACACAGACGACGGGGCATTGTCTGCGAACATGCCCCCAAAGTCTCGTGTGGTGTCGTGTTGTGTCGAGTGAGAAAACTCACTCGCACTGGACACGCACTGGTCACGCACACACGCACAGACACCAACTTCGAGTGTCTCGTGTCGCACGGACACGACACAATGACACCTCGTAGTGACACGAGAGTGTAGCCCTATACGTGGCGTACACGTGGACACGAGCACGTGGTGCTTCGTGTCCTGTGTCGTGTGTACGACGCGTGTAACCGCGTGCACGACGTAGTCGTAACACGCGTGTATCAGTCGTGTTTTCACGACTGATACGCTGTTAGTTCTGTGTCCACGCGTGTCGTGGACACGTGTCAGGCTGTGGGATGTGTAGCCCTATGTGTGGGCTACACGTATGCACGACCACGAGACGTGTCGTGTCTCGTGGTGTGTCCACGAGTGCGTGGAATGCGTGCACGACGCTGTTTTCGTGTGCACGTATCAGTGCTTACCCGATGGACTGTTTTGGGTGTTTGGACACGTGAAAACGTGTCGTGGTGTCGTGTCAGTATCTTGGGATCCTAGAGTATCTATGGGGTGTCAGTTACCAACCCTTGGTTGGGAGTCTTAGCTCGATTTAGTATGGGTAATTCGATTTTCCCCATTTCAGTGCACTGTGCACAGTTCACAGTTTTGGTTTATTTCCAGTTTTTGGAAATCGAATTTCGATTCGATTTTGTTTACGTTTAATACATTAGACTAGTGTATTTTAGTGTGTAGATGTGAAGTGCATAGGTATTTGTGAGGGTAGGTCGAATTTGGGGAGATTTGGTTGTTGTGTGTGAAGTTATATGTATATACATATATGTATGTATATGTGTTATGTATGTGTGTGTGTGGTTCTGGATTGGTTCCAGAATTCCTGGAACAAAACCCCTCCTTCTCACTGTCTTTCATTCCCTCTCTCTCATTCAGTCTCTCTCTCTTCTTCCCTCTCTATATATATATATTATATATATATATGAGTTTATATATATATATAGGTATATATATATATATATTGATATATATATATATATTTGTATTAGTTTTCATATAGTGATTATATATATATATATGTATGTGGGTTTGTATTGTATATAGTATCCATATATGGGTATATGGGTAGTAGATAGATATATATCTATATATAGATATATACATATATATGATTTCTAGTATAGGTTTATGTGAAACCTATGACACTGGCCTATGGCCTAGGATTATTGGCCTATGGTTGGGGCTAGCCCTAATGACCCAAAAACCCATGTTGACCCTTGTTGACTGAAAGTTGACCAAAGTCAACTTTAGGGCAAAGTTGACCTAGATCACCTAGAAATGACTAGGAATGACCTAAATCAACTAGTTTGACTAGTTTGACTAAAACCCTAACTAGTTTGACTAGTATTGACTTAACCTTGACTAGTTTGACTTTAGAGTTGACCAGAGTTGACCAAGAGTTGACTTTTGACCAGATTGACCTAGAATCATGTAGTTTGCATAGTAGACTTCATATTTACTATTTAGAACACATTGTGACTTGTGTTGCTCTGATCAGGAGCCAGACACCTCTCCTCAGACTGCATATTCTCTACAGACATTCATACAGCAGGCGAGTACATTCTCTGACCGTTTCATACTTGTTCAGGCTTTACTTCTCGCTCTAGATTACTTTACTTGTTGCTGTCACGTTGGTAACACGGATTGGTACTATATGGATCTTTACATGAGATGTTATCCCCCTCGGGAGCATCGGGTACTTCATGTTATGTGTGTTTCACTATCATCATGTACTCCTATGCTTTCATTATTCATGTACACTCATGTGATCATGTACTCTCATGTTTACTGAGCTCTCATGTATACTATCATGTGCACCCTTTTATGGGCCCCATGTGATATCATGTACAATAACGTAACTTGTATAGATCCTTGTGTATTGATTTGGGGTACGGGGGAGTAGAAGTGGACATGTGAATAATTCCAAAGTAGTGTAGTCATGTACAAACTCAGTAGTATAGTCATGTATAAATTCTAGCCATTCACATGCCTATCTTGTGCTCTATATCACTAGTCACTACAGTTCTCTATATACAGTAGATATTTCATTACAGCTATCTCTTTTACAGCGTATATTTCCTTTCAGCAGTTCATGTATCTTACTCTATTGCCTGTATCGTATTTCCTAACCTGATATGCACTGCGTGAGATGTATTGTGCTCGTTCCCGTCCTGATTGGACCTGTTGAAAATATTACAGAGGATGAGGATGAGGCCCTGGTGTCTACCTATTATGGAGCAGGACTAGATGATACTTGTATTGAGGACCCTCAGCAGGTTCCACCTACAGCTGAGGAGGATGTTCCAGTAGTCTAGACCAGTTTAGTCTAGGCAGTCTTTTCTATATTTACCTTTTGTCTCACATTCTGTGTTGTATTTTGAGATGTGGAGATGTATAGACTCTTAGACTTATTGTATTATGAGTTAACATTCTGGATGTTATGTATCTTAGACACTTAGTCTTATTTCATCTATGCTATGGTTCTCTTTGAGTTACTATCTATCTGTTCTTCGTTCTTCTACCCTAGATGTGATTGAGATTGTTTTCTATTTGTCACCTCCATTCGGAGAGTATAAACTGTACAGGTACCTTATACTGTTAGATGATTTACCTAGGACAGCGTTCTACCGCCGACACTGCGGCGTAGGCTGGACGTACCTACTTCTCGTGCCCTTACTCTAGGGTTCGGGTCATGACACGTTTTTAGTGGTGGCCCATGCAGGTCGAGTTTATGTAGTGATATTCGAACTAGAGTATCACTACAGCCTGTGATAGGATTAAGGAATAGGCTTAGAGGGAGTGGATACTCAATCACAAGTTAGGAAAAAATTTCATGGATTTGAATCTACTGACTTTGTTCAAATCTATATAATCTATTTCATATTGTCCTTTGATACTATCATCCTTGTACCGTTATTGACTTCCTTATTGATCTGTCTTCAGGATGGTGGAGACACGATCGCAGCGACTCGGTCCAGGTGATACTACTGAGAGGTCTGCTACCTCTCGTCCAGCTCACCAGGACCCGGGGACTGCAGCTCCCCATACTCCAGCTCATGTGGGAGCTTCTGCCCCAGTTGGGGGTGCACCTCTTACTATTCAGGGGGTCATTCCAGCTACTCCAGACATGCCTCCCCCGCAGTTTCGTCAGCCTCAGTTTCAGCCGGAGTATCAGCAGCAGCAGCAGCAGCAGTACCAGCAGCAGTACCAGCAGCAGATGCCATCTGGATATGTGGATGCTGCACAGATGTTTTATATTTCCAGCAGTTCCTAGAGTCGCAGCAGACCCAGCAGCAGCGTCAGACGACGGCATTTACAAGAGGCATTGATGATGTCCATCAGCTGGCTACAGCGACGATAGAGAGGTTGGCAGCCCAGCCGCAGGGAGGAGCAGGACCGTCGCGACAGCAGAGGATTCCAGGTATCCAGGACTTCAAGAAGATGAACCCCAGGGACTTCTTGGGAACAGAGGGGATACTTTATGCTGATGACTGGATCGAGCACATTGAGGAGATCTTTCGACTGGCGGAGATACCAGTCGGACTCCAGGTCGAGGCAGCTGCCAGCCAGATGCGGGATCTTGCCCGTACCTGGTATCAGACGGATCCGAGAGTAGGTACTCCAGGGCAGGCATGGGGAGCTTTCAAGGAGCTCTTCAAGGGGAAGTTTTTCCCAGATCAGGCAGTCGGCGCTTTGGAGACACAGTTCGAGAACCTGGTTCAGGGGAGCCAGACCGTAGAGGAGTACGCCGGTGAGTTTTGCCGGTTGAGCAGATTCGTGGAGGGCCTTAGCGAGGCAGCGAAGGCGAGGAGGTTCAGGAAGGGCTTGGTCAAGGAAGTCAAGTCCTTGACCAAGAGTGAGAGGAGTGCCACATTTGAGGATATTCTAGCAGGAGCGATGGCGGCTGAGGATGATCTTGAGCTGAAGCTCAAGAGGGGCTGCGACACCCAGGGAGCTGGCAGCAGTGGAGGACAGGCCAAGAGGCCTCATTTTCAGCACCAGCAGCAGAGGCCATTCCAGCAGCAGAGGCCATTCCAGCAAGTGCAGCAGCCGAGGCACCAGCAGCAGGCACCCAGGCAGCAGGTCGTTAGTTGCACTTTCTGCAAGAAGTCGGGACATGGATGGGGTGAGTGCAGGAAGAGGTTGGGCTGGTGCCTAATATGTGGGGCAGCGGACCACCAGCTGAGGGAGTGTTCCCAGTTCACAGGCAGAGTAGCACAGGGAGCAGCACCAGGAGCAGGAGCCAAGGCTCCGGTAGGTCAGCAGCAGAGAGGACCATTACAGCCACAGCAGCAGAGATTTATGCAGTTTCAGCAGCAGGCTGGAAGAGGTCAGCAGGGGCGTGCTTACGCCATGACAGTTGAGGATGCTCAGGCAATTGGTGATGTGCTTGCAGGTTCTGTTCTTCTAAATTCCATTCCCACCTTGCTTCATTATATCTATCTTAAAATCCAATTCCATCTGCTCCTACCTATTCTTTATTAGTGATCAGTTTTGTCCTGGTAGTTCATTTGGTTTTGTCGATTGTTTGTTGTTTCTTTATCTCTTACTTAGGAGTAGGAGTAGGAGTAGCTTTAGCTATTAATATAATTCTTGACTAACTCTTTTGTCAAGAACTTTCCTCTTAAATAAATTAATTTGTGTTATGCCTTTTGACTTAGAGTTGATAGAGTAGCTCTGACCATAGAATGGTGACCCTTTTAGCCCTGTGATTTATTGTTTCCTTACCTTCCTAGTCTATGCCCATGACCAGGACTATGTATCTTCCTTCATCATTCCACCCTTACTTATATCTTATGCTACAAATTTATCCTTAGTTTTACAAGCTTATCCTTTTCGAGCTTGATCATGATATATTTTATTGGGTGCGCACCCACTAACATATTGTCTAATCAGAACCGGCGCATGATGGTCTGATCAACCTATTGCATTTTGGTTCGCCTTTTCATATATTAATCTACGTGGATGTAGACACAGTTAAACTTACCCTAGAATCTTATCCGCAACAGCCTTGATGATTGTTGTTTCCTTACTTTCCCAATTAGGACACCTTATGACCTAAAACTGCTAGCCAATTTTTGGACATGACCCAGTATAGGTCTACTACCCATATTTTGCTTATTTGACCTTGTATGTTGCCTAGGTAGTGGCTTCGTCCCTGATTGTTGGAGGTTTGACCTAGGAGGAGTACGACCATCTAAATTTCGAGGACGAAATTATTTTAAGGTGGGTAGACTTGTAACACCCTGTTTTCTGAAATTGGGGATTTTTGAAAAATTTATTATTTTTATTATTTATTAGTGGTATTTTAGTCATGGTATGATTTTCTGGTGATTTTAGTTAGATTAAACCATTTTCTAAGTCATGCTAAGTCATGACTTATGACTTTGTGATTTTGGTTAGTATAACTTAGTGTAAACCCTAGTTTTCTCTAACCTAGAAGTTGCCATGACCATGATAGCTTAGCCATAGGCTTAGAATATCAAATTTGGGGTTTTTGACCAAAAGGGTATTTTGGTAATTTTCTAGATTTAATTTGTGATTATGTGATTTTAATATTATTTAATACTTGGTAGGTCTCATGATTAGTTCCTAACCTATCCTACCCTAAACTAGTAGTTAGCCCCTAACCTAGAATCATTAGGGTGATGTTTAGGTCATGGGTTAAAGTAGATAATATCTAGATATTTGCTTTATGGATATTTTGCACAAAACATGCAAAATATCACAACCCCTTTACCAAAAGTCCATGACTTAACCTAGAAGGAAGCCAAGGACACCCCCCCCCATGTCTTGGCCGGCCAAGGGGTACCCCCCTAGCTGGTACACACTCCTATATAACCCCTTGGATTAATTCATGAAGAAATTACATGAAATTTAATCCACAAAAATTCCCTTTCCTTTCAACTTTCATAACTTGAGCTATTTTGATCCAAATTGACTCTAGT
The DNA here is from genome assembly GCA_029216955.1 of Iris pallida. Taxonomy (NCBI): domain Eukaryota; kingdom Viridiplantae; phylum Streptophyta; class Magnoliopsida; order Asparagales; family Iridaceae; genus Iris; species Iris pallida. Next base: position 3,383,624 of record JANAVB010008795.1, read on the forward strand.
CTTTTGCATTGGAACCCTACAACATCTAGGGAGCTAAGGGAAGCAAGCAATCTAGAATTTGGGAGCTTGGGCATCGTCGAGTTCGAGATCACAACACCCTCTTTTCATTGATTTTCCTTGGAATTTCACCAATAGGTAAATATGTCCAAACCAAGTCTAATTCCTGTTTTTATTTCATAAATGCATTCATATAGGGATAACAATACTGTGGGTAAAGTTTGGTGGGATTTTGATGTGATTTGGTGTCCGTATCGGACACGTATCATGGGTTTAATATAGGTGTTTGGTTGAATGCCTCAAAGGAGAGGACTTCCAGTTTTTACAAAACTTTTTATACAAAAACCTAGTCCTAGGTTTCCTAACCCTAACCCTAGTCTTCTGCACTTAAACCAATGCGGTGTCCGTGTCCAAATTGGACGCGAACCCGACAGGACACACTGTACACAAGTGCACAGTAATGCCCTGCTACCCGACACCTAGTGTGCACAGCACAGACTACTTGGACACGTGTAACTCGACACAGACGAGGGGGCATTGTCTGCGAACATGCCCCCAAAGTATCGTGTGGTGTCGTGTCGTGTCGAGTGAGAAAACTCACTCGCACTGGACACGCACTGGTCACGCACACACGCACAGACACCAACTTCGAGTGTCTCGTGTCGCACGGACACGACACGATGACACCTCGTAGTGACACGAGAGTGTAGCCCTATACGTGGCGTACACGTGGACACGAGCACGTGGTGCTTCGTGTCCTGTGTCGTGTGTACGACGCGTGTAACCGCGTGCACGACGTAGTCGTAACACGCGTGTATCAGTCGTGTTTTCACGACTGATACGCTGTTAGTTCTGTGTCCACGCGTGTCGTGGACACGTGTCAGGCTATGGGATGTGTAGCCCTATGTGTGGGCTACACGTATGCACGACCACGAGACGTGTCGTGTCTCGTGGTGTGTCCACGAGTGCGTGGAATGCGTGCACGACGCTGTTTTCGTGTGCACGTATCAGTGCTTACCCGATGGACTGTTTTGGGTGTTTGGACACGTGAAAACGTGTCATGGTGTCGTGTCAGTGTCTTGGGATCCTAGAGTATCTATGGGGTGTCAGTTACCAACCCTTGGTTGGGAGTCTTAGCTCGATTTAGTATGGGTAATTCGATTTTCCCCATTTCAGTGCACTGTGCACAGTTCACAGTTTTGGTTTATTTCCAGTTTTTGGAAATCGAATTTCGATTCGATTTTGTTTACGTTTAATACATTAGACTAGTGTATTTTAGTGTGTAGATGTGAAGTGCATAGGTATTTGTGAGGGTAGGTCGAATTTGGGGAGATTTGGTTGTTGTGTGTGAAGTTATATGTATATACATATATGTATGTATATGTGTTATGTATGTGTGTGTGTGGTTCTGGATTGGTTCCAGAATTCCTGGAACAAAACCCCTCCTTCTCACTGTCTTTCATTCCCTCTCTCTCATTCAGTCTCTCTCTCTTCTTCCCTCTCTCTATATATATATTATATATATATATGAGTTTATATATATATATAGGTATATATATATATATATTGATATATATATATATATTTGTATTAGTTTTCATATAGTGATTATATATATATATATGTATGTGGGTTTGTATTGTATATAGTATCCATATATGGGTATATGGGTAGTAGATAGATATATATCTATATATAGATATATACATATATATATGATTTCTAGTATAGGTTTATGTGAAACCTATGACACTGGCCTATGGCCTAGGATTATTGGCCTATGGTTGGGGCTAGCCCTAATGACCCAAAAACCCATGTTGACCCTTGTTGACTGAAAGTTGACCAAAGTCAACTTTAGGGCAAAGTTGACCTAGATCACCTAGAAATGACTAGGAATGACCTAAATCAACTAGTTTGACTAGTTTGACTAAAACCTTAACTAGTTTGACTAGTATTGACTTAACCTTGACTAGTTTGACTTTAGAGTTGACCAGAGTTGACCAAGAGTTGACTTTTGACCAGATTGACCTAGAATCATGTAGTTTGCATAGTAGACTTCATATTTACTATTTAGAACACATTGTGACTTGTGTTGCTCTGATCAGGAGCCAGACACCTCTCCTCAGACTGCATATTCTCTACAGACATTCATACAGCAGGCGAGTACATTCTCTGACCGTTTCATACTTGTTCAGGCTTTACTTCTCGCTCTAGATTACTTTACTTGTTGCTGTCACGTTGGTAACACGGATTGGTACTATATGGATCTTTACATGAGATGTTATCCCCCTCGGGAGCATCGGGTACTTCATGTTATGTGTGTTTCACTATCATCATGTACTCCTATGCTTTCATTATTCATGTACACTCATGTGATCATGTACTCTCATGTTTACTGAGCTCTCATGTATACTATCATGTGCACCCTTTTATGGGCCCCATGTGATATCATGTACAATAACGTAACTTGTATAGATCCTTGTGTATTGATTTGGGGTACGGGGGAGTAGAAGTGGACATGTGAATAATTCCAAAGTAGTGTAGTCATGTACAAACTCAGTAGTATAGTCATGTATAAATTCTAGCCATTCACATGCCTATCTTGTGCTCTACATCACTAGTCACTATAGTTCTCTATATACAGTAGATATTTCATTACAGCTATCTCTTTTACAGCGTATATTTCCTTTCAGCAGTTCATGTATCTTACTCTATTGCCTGTATCGTATTTCCTAACCTGATATGCACTGCGTGAGATGTATTATGCTCGTTCCCGTCCTGATTGGACCTGTTGAAAATATTACAGAGGATGAGGATGAGGCCCTGGTGTCTACCTATTATGGAGCAGGACTAGATGATACTTGTATTGAGAACCCTCAGCAGGTTCCACCTACAGCTGAGGAGGATGTTCCAGTAGTCTAGACCAGTTTAGTCTAGGCAGTCTTTTCTATATTTACTTTTTGTCTCACATTCTGTGTTGTATTTTGAGATGTGGAGATGTATAGACTCTTAGACTTATTGTATTATGAGTTAACATTCTGGATGTTATGTATCTTAGACACTTAGTCTTATTTCATCTATGCTATGGTTCTCTTTGAGTTACTATCTATCTGTTCTTCGTTCTTCTACCCTAGATGTGATTGAGATTGTTTTCTATTTGTCACCTCCATTCGGAGAGTATAAACTGTACAGGTACCTTATACTGTTAGATGATTTACCTAGGACAGCGTTCTACCGCCGACACTGCGGCGTAGGCTGGACGTACCCACTTCTCGTGCCCTTACTCTAGGGTTCGGGTCGTGACATAAGGTCCCAGCAAGGTAGGAATCCTCGACCGCTACCGGAAGCACCCCAGCAGCAATGATAGCGGTGCACACATCACTGACTAAATGAGACAGGACCGGGTCAGCCTCGGTAATCGAGTCCTGAGGAGCGAGCTCATCCGACGCCTATAAAAAGCAAAAGAAACAAATGATTAGGCCATAACATAGAAGAAGAAGAAAGGAAACAGCTGAAGCCCAAATCACCTCAGGGACAACGTCCACATCATCAACAAACAGCCTGCGACATCTTACCGCAGCGTGTTTCGTGGAATAGGTTCGGTCATCAGCGATAGTCACGCACCTGCTTCGTTTACGCGAAGGACCCGGTACCGCAGATGGTTGATCCTTTACCACCTCGTCAGACCAAGTAGACGGTTGACCCGCAGCCCATTCATCCGGCATGATAGGGGGTTGATTCCCAACTTCCTTGTCCGAAGAATGCGATGAGTCATCAGCATCTTGTTCGTCATCCTCCTCATCTGCCCTAGTGGACTCTGAGTCCGGCGCAGAAAACCTGTTCGCCCCCCTCTTTCTCTTCTTGGACCCCTCTGGCTTCTCAGCCAAACCGGTGCCAGCGATGAAGCTAGTATTCATATCAAAATCGACAGGAGGCTTGCTCGCTGCAACATGATAAAGGGCCGCTATATACAAGATATCCCCTGCCACCTTGGCATCAGGGACTGAGAAGCTGGCCCGGGTATGGGCCTCATTATAATAATGCCAAGCCCAGACGCCATCGAGTACACTGCCCTCAAAGCTCAAACAAGCGCTAGGGCGATCCAGGAACAATTGACTATACCCAAATTGATGGGAAAATCTACTGGGCAGATAAGGCTCCAGGTATACTTTATTCCGGTAACGATAAACCAGGTGCGCGGGGCGGATGTTGCGTAACCAAAGAAGCATCTTCTCAGATAAAAGTTGGGGAGGATCAACGCCGTCAATGTGTACCCTCCTCACTTCTCCAGGGGTGAATTCAGGGAGAGATACGAAGAATTCGGGCCCATCAACTCTTGCTAACGCCCTCCGGCAGGCCGGCATGGTATCGTGCTCCCAAGGCTGATGACGGTACTGGAAAAGGAAGGCGTCATCATCGGTGACATTTTCATCAGTTTCTGGCCTCATCGATGACCGATAGTGCATCAATAACCACCCCATGATGTAGTGGTATGGTAGTTCTATCCGTTCAAAGTCCATCGACACAACACGAGCAATGACTTTGGATGAAAAGGTGCGAAGGCCGTGGTGTATGCTACACACCATGGCCGGGAGGAGCGCCAGTCTTACCTTGAAGACCAATTTCACAGCAGGAAGAATAAAATGGCGGCTGATCCTTTCCATAGAACCCGTGCCACCCGAGACTACGCAATTGCGTAGCCACACCATCAAGAACCCAGCTAAGATCGCTTTATCAGACATCTCCCGGGTACCATAGTGGAAGTAACTGAGGGAGTCAGTGCGACTCCCAAACCGGTCACGGGTAGACCTCGACATTTTGACCTTCAACATCATGTCCTTCACCTCCTCCGGGGTTCGAGGAGTTCGAGACAAAACTTGGCCGGAGGGACGCAACTTGAAAAGATACAAAACCCAGGCCGTGGTGTGAGGGGCGCTCCCTTCTGAGCTATTTTCTTTCTTGATAGCCATCTGGTGGCAGGCACTATGATGGCACAACAGTTCTTGGTACACGGTGACGAAACCAGGAAATCGTCGATCCAGATCTTCGAATTCTTCGTTCGTCGGTGTATATGCTTCAAAAGCTTCACCTCCCCACGGCAATCTAGAAACAACGTGCATCTCATGGATAGCAAGCCCCATCTCTCCTCCGGGGGCAAAGAAAGTCCCTGTACGTCGATTATACAGCTCCAAAAGAGCCATAAACAAAGGCTTGTTAATGGACAACCCGTAGCAGGTACCCCTGACGGCGTAGTAGAGGTCAATTTCTCGAAGGTATTCTCCATACTTCCTCAAGATCCATGAGGTAAGATTAGTCCATGTGGGAATGGGGTTGATCCAGTTCAGCAGCGACAACCTGCCTACGGGATAAGACCCCTTGCGAGCGAGCTGATTCAGAAAAGTATCAGCTAGAATGAAAGTAAAATTAGGGCTAGTCATGTTTACAAAAGTGCCAGGAAGCAGCCCCATCATAGTCCGGCTCACTGATTCCTTGCCCGCACATACTAAACCCGTGCACCTGTTGTAGTGGATGTTGCTCACAAACATTCCTTGTTGAGTAGGAGTCAGGGAGCCCACCATTGTCCTGCCCAACGGTACCATGTTAAACCATGAGAGAGGATAATGCCGCTCCATCTCAGGGATATGATCTCTACTCCGTCTACAGAAAAATCCCAGTGCTCTGAAACATCCAGCAATCGGGAGTTCTTTATGGAAAAGGCGTCCCCAAAGAGAAAAGCCGATTTTAGATATTCTCCATGCAGCTTCTCCGAATTCATCATTGAACAAAGAAAGTGGAAAGGTTGGTTATTAATGGCAGCCACTCTCTCCCTAGGTTCATTAGTGGAAAGCTGATCAACTATATGACGGATTAAGTCATCAAGCCGCACGCCCACGGCGAACTGAGCTGAACCCACAAGAAGCTCTCCTGCTGGGTTGGTTGGGAGGTTCACTGGAAAAAAAAGGGACAAAGAGAAACAGGATTAAAAGATAGCTAAAGCAAAAAAATCACTGAATAAAGAAGTTCCCACGAGCCTATGTGGCTCGGGTCAACGAAGCTCTATGCGGCTCCATTCCAATTGGGCCTCAGGAGATGCGGTTTCGAGGAAGCCTATGCTGTTAGGGTCAACACAGTCTCATGCGGCCCAAATCAGACGGGAGTTCCATATGACACTAGCTCGATAGCTTATGCGGATCAGTTGAATATACGTGGTTCTAACAGAAGAGCTCATGCGGCACAAAATGCCATGCGGTTTAGCCTGTTAGAAACGTATGCGGCTCCGTTCAGAGGAGACTTTATGCGATTTTTATATAGAGACTCAAATCCTTCTCATGTGATTCAAACAGGGGGCATTTTCTATGCGGTTCGGATATGAGAAAGTCATGCGGCCCATACAACATATGCGGCTCTGCCATCAACTTGGGTGGAGGCTTGTGCATAAATATGCAACAGAGCCATGGATTCTCAAGATTCAAATGCAAGCCTTACCATTGAAAGCAGGACGAACATTAGAGGGCACTTCAGGCACTTCGGGCTCGACGGCCGACGAAGACGTCACCTTCTTGCCCTTCGCAGCGGCGGGGACGACTTTGGAAGACTTAGGAGCCATTTGCTTCGACGGTCGGAAAAAGAAGATCAAGAAGAGGAGACAGCAAAAAGAGTGAACGAAGGAGAAGGTAAAGAAGTCCCTCCGGCCAAAGTCATCCATATTTATAAACTAGAGTGAAGCGTTTCGATCCCCGTGCGTACACGCAGACCGACTCTTCGGTTATCAAAATGAGCCACCAAAAATGGAGGCCAAGCTCCACGGATCCCGCACCAAAAAGTTGCCTTTAAAGCTGACAACAAATCAACAACATTTAAATGCAAAAGATTGCCATACGTGGCAATAATGACGTGGCAAAGAGCTATGCGGATGAGATACTCCTGCGGCTGAACAATCTATGCGGCCAAGATCTCTATGCGGTCAGGGTTTCATATGCGGGTAGAAGAATACAGCCATGCTTCTTATTCAAAGTATTTCAATTTTACAAATTGAAAACTTTGAAGGAGGTCTTGTAGAAGCATTGAAAATATTAAAGAAGATGACCCATGCGGCCAAGGAACCCCATGCGGCTCAGAAAGCCCATGCGGCTCAGAGAGTCATACGGCATAAGGGACTATGCGACCCAAGACATCCCATCTGGCTCAAGAAGACACGTGGCGGGACAGTCCTCTCCTCTGCCCTCTCGCATTAATTACTTTGACGGCTGACAACTCTAAAAAAGTGACAGCCCTGACACGAGGAAGTAATTATAACTCTGTCATAATGACAGATTTTTAGGGAAGAGAAAAAGATCTCTGACACAATCCCCGAGAGCCATAAAAATGCCACGTGGCCTTGCAACGTAGGCGTTCGTATGCGGCTCGAGCAAAGACTCCTCCTGCGGTTCAGAATGAAGCCGCCCTATGCGGCTCAAGCCGAGACAGCCTCATGCGGCTCGAGCAAAGACTTCTCATGCGGTTCAGAATGAAGCCGTCCTATGCGGTTCAGGCCGAGACAGCCTCATGCGGCTCAAACAGAGGCCTTCCCATGCGGTTCAAGAAGACCATTTCGATGCGGCTCAGGCGGATGTATCCCTATGCGTCTCGCAATGATCCTCTCCATGCGGTTCAAAGGCTCGAGGGAGGGCTACTATCCATGAAGTCCTGACACGTGGCCCTAACCTTATGCGGCCCAATATCATATGCGGCTCAATCATCATGCGGTTCAGATCCCCCCCAGTGGCTCCTAGGACACGTGTCCTAAGCCGATCAGTCTCTCAGATTTATTGCAATCAAAGATTGGGTCAAATCCTAATAATCTGGGACACGTGGCAGGAGAATAAATCTAATTTATTCGCAGACATAAAAAGATCATTATGAGGAAGATTTATTCCAATCAGCATTAATTGCTGATGAGATTTGGTGTAATCTACACTCAATGGTTCGGATTCGTCACAATAAAAAACGAATGGCCTAGATTGACCAGTCCACAGGCCGCCGCCATCTCCAAGAGGCAATCATTGTAAACCCTAATGATGCTCCTACTATTATAAATAGCAAGGTGCCATTCCCTTGTGAAAGAGAGACATACAGAGAGATACGCACACACAGAGAGAGGCGCACACAGGAGCACTTTTCGAGATCAGAGAGGGCACCAGAGTACTTGGAGAAAAGAGCAGAGAGAGAGCAAAGAGGGCATTTCTTCAACGCTGAGCAAATCTTCTGGAGCCAAGGCTGTACACCGATCGTCCAAGGAGTAAGGCAGAGCTGCCGTCGCTTTCCCGAGCCTCTATTGTCATCCCCTAGAATCTAAAATAAACAATTGTACTTAGATTGCTGTACCTAGGTTTTTGTCCCTAGGCTTTCTTTGTACAAGCGAGTTTGTATTGTGAGTCTAAGTTCAGTCCTCCCATAAAACTGTTCTGTACTTTTATAATTAATGGCAAACAAACTCCAGCCTGTACCATTGTGAGATGGCGGCAGTAAGCTGTATCCAAATACAGGTAATCACAACAACACAATATATTTGTCACAACTTCTAAAATTTCAAATATTAAAACTTGTCCAACAAAAGATTTATCTGTTACAACTGATAAAAATAAAACTGTCTTTTAATCCCACATCAAAACTAAAAAGGAAAATGCCATCTAGAAAGTTGGCTCTTCAGCCCCGAGATCAACATCGTCCGATTGGGACTCTGACAGCACAGCAGGGTAGAGCTCAGGGTCGTAATAGCTATTAATCAATAGCTCTGCATCATCAATGGAACCTATTGGGGGTGGGGAATCCAGTCAGGAAAGGAGCAAAGTACAATTATGAAAATCTAACAATTCAACTAAGAATTAAAAATTTGCAATTTAAACAGTTTGAAATATTTCCAGCAATTTTCCATAATTGAAAACAATGTGATTTGAGTATGTAATGCTTATGACTGGCTTGGGTTGTACAATAGTATCCTAGTGACACGATACAGCTTATCCTCGTGTGAAAAGGAGTAGGGTCGCACAATTATGCAATATGAAGGTATTGGTCATAAAACACTACACTACTCCCCCAATCCCACAATCAAGAACAATCAATACTTTAGGAGAGAGTTTCGTGTAGCAATGTGGTTTAATCTTGCAATATTACAATTAATAATTAAATTAACAAATAAACATAACCGTACTTGCCTTTGTTTATAACTGGATTTGAGATGGATACCGGGGAAGGGTTCAAACTCGTCCTCGAAATCCTACAGTTGAGAAGTTCTGACTTAGAAACATATTTGAACCATGCCTAGGTGTTCTAGTTATAATTTCTAAAATTTGATCCTAGTCAAGTTTTTAATTAATCTATCATAACACGCGTATCGATGCGATTTATAAACATTAATTTTAATAAAATAAAAGTCAAGTTAACTTTTATTGAGAAAAATCTTATTTTTCGATTATTTGGCAAAACTTTGTATTTTATAATATATTTAAAAACTAGATTTTTATTTAAATAAGAAAAATATGAACTTTGTTTAAATAATACAAACTTATATTTTATTAATAACTAAATGTGGAAAAATTACTTAATTTTTTCTATATAAAATAAATATTCAATTTATTATTCTATGCGTTTATCGATAACTAACGAAACCAGAAAAATAACCAAAAAGAAACCAAAACTAAAATATGCAATTATAAAACCACAGAGAAAGAAATAAAGATTGGGCTTATGCCCTTACAACACTTTACATAAATTACACGAATTAAAGTAATTGAATTTTGCTGGTGAACTCTGAACGCCGGGTAGCGGTCTATTCAGCAGGCCGAGGCCCTGCACCCAAAATACTATTGGCCAGTAACACGTTCTAAAATAATGATTTTTATTTAAAAATATAAAAATATGGTAAGTCTCGGACTTGGTCTAAAATGTCATGTTGCATTCTAGCTCATGCCTCAACGTCCGAAAGTTCAAGTTTCGTTTGCATTACGCTAGTACCAAAAATATTATCCGAAAGCCAAACTGTTAAATGACTATAGTTGAACTCAAGAAATAAAAAGAAAGATTTTTAAATATTTTAGAAAAATCGGACAGCATCTCCTTTGTAATCGGGATAACCCAATAATGGAAAAATACAACCAACATATCCCAAACCAGGAATAATGCCAACACCAAAATATATAACTAGAAAACCAACTAAAATCCATCTCAAAACCATAAATGTATACATATACCATAAAGAAATCCACATAGTTAAAGCCACTAGTATATAAGTTCCTAACAGAAGTTAATCAGAAAATTTGAAAACTATCGAACTCGAAATCGGAAACAAACCCGACTATTCCAAATCAAATTCGGAAAATCAAATCCAACACCGAATAGGAACCAGAATATGAAACACGAAATCACAGCATAAATTCAGAAATTTAATTAAAAACCCAACGAACCAATTCTGGTTTAGAAATCAGAACCAACATCAACAATCGAATTCCATAGCGGGATCGAGACCGTGTCATCATCGAACAACGGAAAGGACATAGGGATACAGAAAATATACCTCGGATGCTCGGCTAGAGCTCTCAGGTGCAGAATAAGGAATAGAAAAATCCACACGAACTCGAAAACTTCAGAAGTAATCGGACGGTGCTGGAAAAGCGCGAACACGACCATGGGAAGTAGATCGAAACCCGCAAAGTATTGCGGGCAGAGGATCAAGGCACGGCAGCCGGTTCGAGGCTCGCAGGGAGGCTGCGAACAGCGGAGAGGGGTCGCCGCTCGGGGACAGCCGCGCAGGGAGGAGCTCGACGTCGGTCAGCCTAGAGGCGCGGCCTGGGTGCTCCGGCTCTAGAAGCGGGTGGAGGAGAGTCGGCCGAGAGGTTCGACGGCGGGAGGCACCGCGTCGGCGGGGCTGCGCTCGGCCTGGACGGCTAGGGCTTGGGGAGTGCGTTTAGTGATGGAGAGTGGAGGAAGAAAGGGTTTATGTAGGGAGAGATCGGGGGTTACGGGAAAGGGAGGGTCGCAGCAGTTTCGGAAGAGGGAAGGGTGGAGTCTGCGGCCGTGAATGGAAAGGAAGGAAGAAGTTGACGGTTTCGGGTGAGAGAGTAAGTGTGCTGGGAAAGGAATGGAATTCTTTCCTGATTAAAGGAAAATGAGAGAGAGAGTTAATGAAAGTTTAAGAAATAAAAGAAATTATTTTGCTTTTCATTAAAAAAATAATATTTATATATATATAAATACTAAGGGACTTTAAAATTAGTTTCGGGAAAATTGAACTTGGGTTCGAGACGGGTTCGGAACGGGTCAGGTCCAACACTAAAAATTCCATGAGTAAATATTTCCTAAAAATACTATTTTCCTAAATTAAAAATTATAATAATGATTATAATAATAATTTAACTAATAAAAATTATTGAATTTATTAACCAAAATTTTACGGGTTTCACAACCTTCTCTCCTTAGGAAATTTCGTCCTCGAAATTAAAGGATAGGGTTAGAAATTACCTCAGGTCTCAAATAGATACGGATACTGCTCCCGCATCTCGTCTTCTCGCTCCCAGGTAGACTCGCCTGGGGAATTATGTCGCCACATAAATCTGACTATGGGCGTCACAGAGTTGCTGGTTTTCTTCTCACTTCTGTCTAAAATTGCCACTGGCTTCTCTGGTACTGTAAGGCTGTGTCCAATCTCCATCTCTGAATGGTCCAAGATGTGGCTCGGATCCGGGATGTAACGTCTGAGCTGTGAAACATGGAAGTCGTTGTGCACGTCTTCAAGATTAGCTGGTAGAGCTAATCGGTACGCTACTTCTCCAATACGGCTCAAAACTTCGAATGGGCCGATGTACCTGGGGCTTAGCTTTCCTGCTCTGCTGAATCTGATAGTTCCTCTGGTAGAAAAAATCTTAACAAAAACACTATCTACTGTTTTGAACTCCAGTAGTCGACGACTGCTATCAGTCCAATGCTTCTGTCTGTCCTGAGGAATTCTGAGCTTGTCTCTAATCACCTTTACCTTCTCTGCTGCAGCGGTCGCCATTTCAGGTCCAAGCAGTACTTTTTCTCCTACGTCGTCCTAAGCAAGTGGAGTGCGGCAACGATGTCCATAAAGTGCCTCGAACAGAGTCATACCGATGCTAGCTTGGTAGCTGTTGTTGTAGGAGAATTCTACCAAGTGCCAATGGTCTTCCCAAGACCCTCCAAATTCTAAGACGCATGATCTCAGTATGTCCTTTAGCGTCTAAATGGTTCTCTCCGATTGTCCGTCAGTTTGGGGATGGTAAGCGGTGCTGAACTTCAATTGTGTTCCCAAACTGTCATGTAAGCTCTTCTAAAAGTGAGAGGTGAATATGGTATCTCTGTCAGATACAATACTTACCCGAACTCCATGAATCCGGTAGATATGTTGCATGTACAGTGCTGCCAACTTCTCGGTGGATAGACCAACCTTGAAGGGGATAAAGTGAGCTGACTTCATCAGTCGGTCCACAATAACCCAAATGGCATCCTTCCCTCCTTGGGATCGAAGCAATCCTGACACAAAGTCCATCATTTTGTGTTCCCATTTCTACTCCGGGATGTCTAGCGGCTGTAACAATCCTGCTGGTCTCTGTCTGCTGGCTTTTACTTGTTGACTTTATCCATCAGACTTGAATGCACTTGCAACTGTATCATTGATGATTCATCTCCTTTTACAATTGCTTCTCTTTCCAGCCTCTTCATTTCCTCTTCAGGCAGTACAATCTCCAGTCCAAGATTCTCTATGTCCTCCAGCAAATACCGTTCCTTGGTCAAAATCTCGTCATCGGGTATCGACTAAGTGCATCTGCAACCACATTAGCCTTACCTGGATGGTACTGCAAGTCGATGTCAAAATCTTTCATCAGCTCCAGCCATCTCCTTTGTCGCATGTTCAGCTCCTTCTGAGTGAAAATATATTTAAGACTTTTGTGGTCTGTAAATATTTCCACTCTCTCCATAGAGGTAATGCTTACACAGCTTCAGTACAAAAATAACTGCTGCAAGCTCCAAATCATGCGTGGGATAATTTTTCTCATGAGTCCGTAATTGCCTAGATGCGTAAGTAATTACTTTCCCGTATTGTTGAAGAACACAACCCAATCCTTTACCAGAAGCATCACTGTAGATTGAGAAACCGTCGGTACCTGCGGGTAGCGCAAGTATCGGTGCTGTTGTAAGTCTCTTCTTCAGTTCCTCAAATGCTGACTGGCAAGTTTTAGTCCACACAAATTCTTCGTTCTTCCTTGTGAGCTTCGTCATAGGCTCAACAATCCTGGCAAAGTCCTTCACAAATTTCCGATAGTAGCCAGCTAAGCCCAAGAAACTTCTGATTTCAGCAACTGAACTTGGTGTACTCCACTTCTCAATAGCAGCTATCTTCTTTGAATCCACCAAAATTTCTTTTCTTGTGACAACATGGCCCAGAAAATCCACCTTTTCTAAGAAGAATTCACATTTAGATAGCTTACCATAGAGCTTCTCCATCCTTAAGGTTCCCAGAACTTTCCTCAAGTGCTCTTCATGCTCTTCTTCAGTCTTCGAGTAGATTAGAATGTTATCGATGAAGACAACAACAAACTGATCCAGATATTCATGGAAGACCTTGTTCATAAGGTTCATGAATACTGCAGGGGTATTCGTCAATCCAAACGGCATGACCAAAAATTTATACTGACCATATTTGGTGTTGAACGCCGTCTTTGGGATATCCTTCTTTCTGACCTTGATTTGATGGTAGCCAGATCGAAGGTCTATCTTCGAGAACACCTTTGCTCCATTTAGTTGATCAAATAGGTCATCGATCTAGGGCAGAGGGTACTTGTTCTTGATGGTGATATTGTTCAGCACCCGGAAGTCGATGTATATCCGTACAGTCCCATCCTTCTTGGGTACGAACAAGACATGTGCTCCCCAGGGTGAGGCTCCATCTCTGATAAATTCAAGGGCCTTCAGCTCGTTGATCTGATCCTTCATTTCTTTGGCCTCCTTAGGGTTGACTCTGTAGCATCCCCGAGAAATAAGGGCAGAGACTGGAACTAGGTCGATGGTGAATTCTACATATCTCGATCTGGGGGTAATCCTGGAAGACTATCAGGGAAGACATCTATAAATTCTACTATGATAGGGTGAGGAGGTCCAGATTCTTCGGTGATAGAGGAGTAAGTAATACCCTCCATATCATTCGGAGCTCGAGAGATTTCAAACTCTGGCCCTCTAGGTGGGCTGAAGACCATACAACCTCTGTGACAATCTATCAGCGCATGCTGCTTACTTAACAAGTCCATTCCTAGGACTACAACATAGTTAGGTAAGGGAATCACAAGTAAGGGTGCTAAGAATTTGTGTCCTGATATAGTTATAGGGCAGTTACAGGTCACAGTGATGGGTATGGGTCCACCACCAGTCATAACTCTACATATCTTCTTGCTAAATCTCGTAACTAGGTGGTGTGCAGAGATAAATTTTCTTGCTATAAAACTGTGTGAAGCACCCGAATAAAATAATGCTAAAGCAGGATGTGAATGCACATAAATGGAACCTGTGATGAAATCAGCGGTAGGTTCCTGCTCTGGCTTTTGCTCATCTGCTGCTAGGGCAAAAGCTCGCCCAGTCTTCTGTTGGTGTTGCCCAAACTGTTGTTGCTGAGTGGATAGAGGAGCCTTCTGCTGTGTTGTTCCGGTCCGGTTGAATGCCGTGGGGTAGTCCCTTACTTGGTGGGTGACAGACCCACAAACTAGGCAGTGCCCTAGTCTCTTCCTACAGATGTTCACCTGATGCCCTGGCCTCTTGCAGAAATCGCAAACAAGAATCTGCTTCTGAGGTGCTCTGTCATTGTTCCTCGCCTGATGATGCTGCTGCTGGTAGTGGAAAGGCCTATTTTTATTGTTGTGATTAGGCCTGTTCTGGTTACTCTAGAAGTTGCCAGTTCCAGAATATTCCCTTTTGAACGAGCAGGCTGACTCTTCTCTGTATCCTGAGCTCGTATCAAGATCCTCTCATACGTCTTGGCGCCGCCTGCGATCACATGAGTGCGAATCTCTTTCCTCAGTCCATACATGAACCTTTCAGCATGATCGGCGGGGTCAGCAACCAAGTTCTTGGCAAAATGACTAAGTTGACCAAACTCTGCTGCATATTCTCCAACAGTCATGTTCCCTTGCTTCAGATTCTGGAACTGTCTTTCCATCTTCTGCAACTCTGATGTTAGAAAGAACTTCCTGTAGAACAACCTCTTGAAGGTGTTCCAGTCAAGCTGCATGTCCTAGAGTCGGGGTTCATTCCGATACCAGGTGCTGGCTACATCTAAGTTGGAGTCCCACAGCTTCAACTTGGAGGTCATCAGGAAGTCGAGCAGTACTGAGGTGACGCTCCATGCTATCAAGCCATTCATCGGCGTAGATGATTCTCTCGGTTCTTTTGAAAGGTCGAGGGCCTAGCTTCTTGAATTTCTTAATATCGCCGACTTTAGCAGGCCTTGGTTCCGATTATGCTGCTTCTCCTCTCTCAAGAGCAGCCATAGCCACGTTGTGGGCATTCTCCATGCGTTCTCTCATAATCGCCGTTTGTTCACGATGAGCTTTAGCTTGAGTTCTTTGTGCCTCAAGCACTCCTCGTAGCAGACCTACGAGGTCGGTGGGGTCCACGGGCACTGGTGGGGCAACTGGATCGGACACCACTGCAGGGGCTTATTGTTCAGTCCGAAAAGATGTAGGATCTAACATTTGAGTTATAATATAAAATCCATGGGGTGCTGGTGCATTATAGGGACGATCGGCCAGCTGCCGAGGTGTAGAATCCGGACTTGGTTGAGGAGGTGGGGTGTGATCGGGTGATGGCAACCCATCGCCAGCAGGATTAGTCTTGTCTGTGGCCATACTTTGGAAGGTTTAGGATTACAAAACATAAGCAAGGTAGCCTACCAGTGTATAACAATCAAAAATATTTATTTATAATATATTTCGGTCCTATGTTGTGACAAATTAATGTTCTAGTTTTCTAAAATTTTTCTACTTATGTTTACCTAAGTTGTTGATCAGACCTGCATGGGCCACCACTAAAAACGTGTCACGACCCGGTCCCAAATTGCTGGGTCGAATCGGATCATGCCCAGCCTGCACCGTTGTGAGACGACGGCAGTAAGCTGTATCCAAATGCAGGTAATCACAACAATACAATATATTTGTCACAACTTCTAAAATTTCAAATATTAAAACTTGTCCAACAAAAGATTTATCTGTTACAACTGATAAAAATAAAACTATCTTTTAATCCAACATCAAAACTAAAAAGGAAAATGCCATCTAGAAAGTTGGCTCTTCAGCCCCGAGATCAACATCGCCCGATTGGGACTCTTGCAGCACAGTAGGGTAGAGCTCAGGGTCGTAATGGCTATTAATCAATAGCTCTGCATCATCAATGGAACCTATTGGGGGTGGGAAATCCAGTCAGAAAAGGAGCAAAGTACAATTAAGAAAATCTAACAATTCAACTAATAATTAGAAATTTGTAATTTAAACAATTTAAAATATTTCCAGCAATTTTCTACAATTGAAAACAATATGATTTGAGTATGTAATGCTTATGACCGGCTTGGGTTGTACAATAGTATCCTAGTAATATGATACGGCTTATCCTCGTGTGAAAAGGAGTAGGCTCGCACAATTATGCAATATGAAGGTATTGGTCATAGAACACTACACTACTACCCCAATCCCACAATCAATAACAATCAATACTCTAGGAGAGAGTTCCATGTAGCAATGTGGTTTAATCTTGCAATATTACAATTAATAATTAAATTGACAAATAAACATAACCGTACTTACCTTAGTTTATAACTGGATTTGAGATGGATACCGAAGAAGGGTTCAAACTCGTCCTCGAAATCCTACAGTTGAGAAGTTCTGACATAGAACCATATTTGAACCATGTCTAGGTGTTCTAGTTATAATATCTAAAATTTGATCCTAGTCAAGTTTTTAATTAATCTATCATAACACGCGTAACGATGCAATTTATAAATATTATTTTTAATAAAATAAAAGTCAAGTTTACTTTTATTGAGAAAATTTGTATTTTCCGATTATTTGGCAAAACTTTGTATTTTATAAAAAACTAGATTTTTCTTTAAATGAAAAAAACATGAACTTTGTTTAAACAATACAAACTTATATTTTATTATTAACTAAATATGGGAAAATTATTTAATTTTTTCTATATAAAATAAATATTCAATTTATTATTCTACGCGTTTATCGAAAACTAACGAAACCAGAAAAATAACCAAAAAGAAACCAAAACTAAAATACGCAATTACAAAACCACAGAGAAAGAAATAAAGACTGGGCTTATGCCCTTACAACACTTTACATAAATTACACGAATTAAAGTAATTGAATTTTGCTGGTGAACTCTGAACGCCGGGTAGCGGTCCATTCAGCAGGCCGAGGCCTTGCACCCAAAATACTATTGGCAGTAACACGTTCTAAAATAATGATTTTTATTTAAAAATATAAAAATATGGTAAGTCTCAGACTTGCTCTAAAATGTCATGTTGCATTCTAGCTCATGCCTCAACGTCCGAAAGTTCCGGTTTCGTTTGCATTATACTAGTACCCAAAATATGCTAGTGAACCGAGTTCGGTTCCTTTGGTTCTGGTTCAACCTAAGTAGTTTTTGGTTCAATTGGGTTTGGTTCTCTTTAAAGAATGAATCAAAATAGGTTGAGATAGACTTCTAATTGCCAGTGATCCCGACTCACAAATAATCTAGACTCAATAAATAAAAAAATATAGAATAAATATGAAAACCAATAGCCCATATGATGACGCCTTTTTCTTGACATTGAAGAAGCATTTTTCCTTGACGGCAATCGTCCAAAGATAAACAGAGAAATCTTCTTGTGTAATGCCGTCTTTGGCCCATCATTAATTCTTTATTACACATGTCCTGCTTTGATAAAGCTTGATACTTACTGCATGTTTTACAAGAACATGTTAGACGAACAAAGCAATATGATGCAAGCATAGCAATATTGATATAGTGAACATAAGGACAATGCTATGTTTAAGTAGCGACAAGATAGTGATTATATGAATATTAGTGACTTCAATAGTTAAACTTAATTGATTAGCCATATTCAAAAATATGATATAATTATTGGGCTAACAATCTCCCCCTTATTGATTATGACAAATCGGTTAAGTTTATGATATATACAACAGATGTATGTATCAGTAATAAACACATACTACTAGAATATTGTGTGCTAACGTAAACTTATTTCTCTCCCTTTGACATGATCAAAAATAAGCTCCCCCGTAATAAGAGATAAAACGAACTCAAGCATAAGTAAAGGAGGAAGGCAAAAATAATCATGATTAAGGATTAGGAGAATTGTGTACCATTAGAAATTTGCATAATTAAAGTATAAAAAACTTATCAAAACACAATATAGGTGGTTGAACTTAGAAAAAGGAAATTAATTAATACATAGTTTACCAACTAGAAATCCAAAAATGACATTCAAAACTCAATATAATGAATAAAATGAAACTGTAGTTTTGAAATCGATACCAATAACATAAAAATCACTTATGGTCATAATTAAATCATGAAAAATTTACAGATCTAGTATATACAAACAAAAGCAAAACAAAATAAGACTTTTAACAATGATCGCAAGAAAATATGATCCATAATTTGCCCATACAAATTAGTGAATCAATTCCATAAAGAGTATAATCATCGAAAATAATTTAAAATAAATATACTAGAATCTATGCAAAATATATACCAAAGTTCATGCATTTGAATTCAATTACCTTGTCATGATATATGTATATCCATTAGATAAACATGAAGGAAATGAAGGCAAAATACTTTAGAATGAGAAATTCAGTCGACTTGAATGCTCCCCCGCCAAGTATGATCAGTCTAAATATAGTTCATCATGAACTTTGAGATAAATCTCAATAAGAAAAACCAAAATTAAGTTAAACTCGAAGAAAAATCAAATATATAATTAAATATATTTGGCAAGATAACTTTTATAAACTCAAATAGAATGAGAGAATCAAAAAGAAATAAAATAATCATATATTCTCTCATAAATTCAATACAAATTTAAATATCATGAACAACTCAACAAGATATTTAAGTAAAAGAATATATGTCAATGATGAAGTAGGTATACCACATATTAAGGGCATAAAAAATTGAAACAATTAATTTTCTCCCCCTTAAAATATGTGTATTCTAGTTCTGAAGTAATTTAAATGCAAGAAAAAACAATAACCATAAGATCTAAGGAATATCCAAGATATGGATCATTCTTCACTTTGATCAAATGCATATAAAGTTCAAAACTTAAAACAAAATATAATCTTTAGGCAATTAAAAGAAAAATCTAATAAATAAATGCTTAAAGATGAACAGACAAAATATGTCTCCAAATAAAATATGTCTATAAAAATTCAAGACAATAAAGGATTTTTGAAAACAATTTCAATGCAAATAACAGACAGATTCAACAAATCAGGGACAATTCAAAAAGACTTTTGAAATGCAGAATTTATTAATTAAAAAATTGTCTTAATAAAAATTCGAATGTGTCTATTTAGTCATCAGACTGACAGCTGACGATTCGAATTTTTATATCATGAAAGCAGTTTTAATAAAAGAATCCATATATCATAGATAGTCTATTTGAACAAATAAAACAGGACTAGTTAAATGTCTAAAAAAAAGTGTATTCTAGATATATGTCATGTCAAGGGGATAATTGATTTGAGATAATTAATTACTCCACCTTTACCTGGCTATATCAAAAAAAATAGTATTGACAAAATTTAAAAATCAGAGGAATATTTTCTAAAGTAAGAAACTAATTCCAAAATATTAGATCTTTTTATCACCGTTCATTTCTTCCCTTTTAAAGCCGTCGTACGGTATCCATCAGATAACCGTAGGGTTAAAGAGAAGAAACGCTTTGAGATGGAGATATTTACCAAGTTCTTCCCCTGAAAGAGTTACTGTTGTAGATAGTAAATAACTTGAATAAGAAGTAATAATATAAATCTTAATATCATGAATATTACACAAGCTAAAGAAAAAAATCAAAAGACCATAATATTCAATGAGTAGTCAAAAGTTCATAAAGTCTGAATATCAAAAGATAGGAATATTGAATATATCAAAAGATGACAAATATTAACCTATGCAAGATCAATATATGTTACCTTTTGTTTAATAAAATGTTGTCCATCAAAGCTAAAATCTAAAATCCATCAGATAACCATTGCAACTAGATCTCAACAAATCTTTAGGTTATAAATCGTTAATTAATCTTGGATTAGCTGTAGTGGTACTGTCCCAGCTAACGGGAGTTCATGGGAGAACAATTAAGTACCCCTTCACTTTGGTCGTAGCCATGGTGACAGACAGACCCTTTGTAGGCTTGTACCAAAAATAATCTCTTCTTCAATAACCAAGGATTTAAGAAGAATTAGTACAATATGAAATAAATTATATTTTATGGACTAAAAAGAAGGCTTAGAACAATGTAACATACAGTTTAAGATGTACCAATTACATTTATCCATATGTGCTACAAAATTATTGGGTAACAATAAAATATAAAAAAATTGTAAATCAAAATGTAGGGTGTAGATATGCTGATGTATTCTGGAATCTGAGGGACTGGGTTCAGTGCCCTGGATCCAAAACTAGATGATAGTTGCAAATAGACCTTAATAAATCTTAAGCCTATAAAGTATTGATCACTTCGGGTTAGCTATAGGGGCCGGTTCCCAGCTAGCGGTAGTCTGAAGACTAGTACACCATGTCGCTTTAGGCTATTTATACCTATATGACAGAAGGACCCTTTCGGCTTATTCCCAAGTTGATCTCTACTCTTAAGAACTTAGATTTAAAGAAATATATACAGTATCATCAAATAACATCAAAATCTAGAATCCCTAAATATAAAAGAAGTAAATGCCCAAATAATGGTTTATCAAGATCAAGCTAATAAACAGAAGAACATACATTTGTTCAAAGTAATCAATAGCTAAAGTATGAGATAAGCACAAGTTTGAAACTGTTTTTTAAAATTATATAGAACTTGAACTTAACTTATATATCAGACACAGATGTAATTGATTCATAAGAAGTTAATCAAAATAAAATATGAGAATCAATAGTGAATATATCACGCAAGCATAAGGTTAACATAAAAGTATATATACATATTTTTTTAAGTAAATAGAAGACTTGTACTAAACATACATACTCACAAAATACTGGTCAAAGTAAATATGCCATGTTAAAGACAAATCAGTAAGAAATGACTATTAAAGAATATTAATGACGAAGAGTAAAAAACATATTAACCAAAAATTAAGCTCCAATAGACTAGAGTAGTATGCATGCTTCAAGAATAAAGACTAATAGTAAAGAGCATACATAGTCAAATATATTACAATAATAAAAGATGAGTAAAAGACTATTTAGTGTGAACTAAACTTTTAAGCTAAACATCTAGTCATGCTAGGATTAAATTTCAATAAATAATTTAAAATATATCAATGAAAGTTAATAGCAAGACATCAGTCAGAATATGCTAGATGTTAAAAACTATTTATAAAGCATGTTACCGAAGTGGTTCTAGTGACCATACTTATGTTTGTGCAATTGTATGAAAGATGACCTTTGTAGCTTTACAATCACTAACATGTTCCATGGTTCTATGGTTCAGAATAAGTAGCCCCACCTGAAATATTAGGTGAAGACTTTGGCATCCAATACTTGGATCCACATTTGTTAGCTTTGGGAACCCATTTGCACAATTTCATATCAACTAGTTTTCTAATCTGACAATGATTAGAAACATGTCCATTCATGCCATAATAATGACATAAAGTATTAATAGTGCTATATACAGCAGTATGAGAATGTGCAGTGGTGTGATATGATGTACGTAGATGCTTGTAATAGAAAGCATGGTTGTGTGAAGCTTTAGCTTTGCTTGCTTCCTTTCTAGATGATCTGACATGTGTGACTTTGTGATGTGCTATGTGTCTTGTGTTAGACTGAGTCATAGGTTGTGCTACCTTCTTTTCCAGTCTAATCTCTAACATTTTAGAGTTAGCACAGATCTCATCATATTTAGCAGTAAGAGCATCAATTCTACATGAAACAATAGAATATTTCTTTTTTCTGATTCTAATTCCTCCTTAAGTTTAGCATTTTCTTGAGTGTTTTTCTCAATGCAATCAAGTGCTTCTTGCAATCTAGACTTAAATGTGGAAATCTCAGTAGAATTATCAGAAGGAGAAGTATTTCCAACATCATTCAATAAACAAGTAAGCTTTTCATTCTCACGCTTATAGGATAGAATATCCTCTCTAGCTTGCTTAAACTTATCTAGAACCTTCTTGTAATCAGTAAATAAATCATAAAAAGCATCAGATAATTCATAATAAGAGAATTCATTCTATTCAAGAAGGGGATTATTCTGTACCTTGCTAGATATTGCCATTGTGCATATATTTGTAGCTTGACGATGTCTATCTTCTTCTTCTGAGTCGCTTGCTTCATTTTTGCACCATATACTCGTGGTAGCGTACTTATGAGATGATGATCTTCCTTCGTTTGATCGTTCATAGTGACTTTTCTTTCTAGTAGTAGTACAATCTTCTTTGATGTGGCATATCTTCTTACAGTTGCTACATACAAGATTTTCTTCATATATAGGGTTATGTTGAATCTTAAATCTTGATGCCATCATGCACACATTTGCATCATTTTGACGACTATACTCCTCTCTGGAGTTGCTAGTTTTCCTTTCGTACCTGCACTCATAAATAGCTTCAAGAAGTTTCCAAATTTTATAAGATGTAGTACAAGTAGAAATAAGATTGAATACATTAAAGTCTACAACACAATAGAAAGCATTCATTGCTTTTGTATCAAGGCTAGATAACATCTTCTCTTCCTTTGTGTAACTATAGTAAGGCTTGTTAATAATAGAGGAAGTAAGAATAGAGGTGATAGTAGGCTTTTTGTAGCCATTGCAAACAATTGACCATAAGTTTAGAGACTTCAGGTAGAAGCTCATCCGTGTCTTCCAAGAAGTATAGTTCATTCCATCAAATAGTGGAGGTCTATTTGTGAACTGTCCTTCACTTGTGAATATTGAATTCAAGGCTGCCATATGTATACTCTCTAGAGTGTTATATTTAAATATAACCTGCTCTGATACCAATTGTATGAGCAATTGGTATGAGCAGTAATATCTATATAACAAGCACCCGCTCTGATACCAATTGTAGGCAATTGGAATAAGAGGTTAACAATTGATAATAAGGATCTTCTCTAAGGATGTTAAGCCAAATAATAGAGTCCTTGCTCTGATACCAATTATAGGACCGTTGAGCACCTCTAGAGGGGGTGAATAGAGTTCGTATGTGCAGCAGAATAATAATCACCACTTAAAAATATTTATGGCAGTAAATAAACTGATATGGAGCATGCGATATATAAGTAAATGCATAAAGTAAATGAGTTGAGAAGAGCAAACGCAAATACCAAGGTTTATACTAGTTTTTCTCTGAGGGGACTAGTCCAGTCTCGAGTACTCAACCCGATATTGAATCCATTATTTGAAATAGAGATTACACTATGTGTTTTGCTACGAAGAACACGTCAACTTAAACACCGTCGTGTTTTTATCCGAAGCCTACGAACAAAATTCAATACTTTTTTGAAGAAAGCTTTAATACTCCAAACTTGTACAACTCAAATACTCCTAATCGAAAACCACCGGCACTTAGAAGAATAGAGTTGTCTTGGGAATAGAAAGATTTAAATCTCTTGGTAAATAGGAAGACTTTAGAATAGATAGAGAAGATGAAGAAGGATTGAGTGTGATTAGAAATGACAAAATCTTCTCTATTTAAAGAAAATTTTGAGACAGAGTTCGGGCAGAATTCAGTAGGGTTAACGTTCATAATTTTAAATGTTGCAGATCCAAAGGAGTAGGAATTTGCTGCTGACCAGGAGAAATTCAAGTGGACTGAGTTCGAGTAGAACTCTGGCTGAGTTTGGTTCCTTTGGTTCTGGTTCAACCTAAGTTGGTTTTAGGTTCAATTGGGTTTGGTTCGGTTTAAAGAATGAATCAAGATAGGTTGAGATAGACCTCTAATTGCAGTGATCCCGACTCAAAAATAATCTAGACTCAATAAATAAAAAAATACAGAATAAATATGAAAACCTATAGCACATATGATGACGCCTTTTTTTTGATATTGAAGAAGCATTTTTTCTTGACGGCAATCGTCCAAAGATAAACAGAGAAATCTTCTTGTATAACACCGTCTTTGGCCTATCATTAATTCTTCATTGCATATGTCCTGCTTTGTGTAACACCCAATTTTCCAGATGAGGGTATTTTTGGAATTTTATAATTATAATTAGTATTTATTGATATTTATTTCACATTATGATTTTTGGTGACTTTTGATTATTTTTAAACTATTTAAAAACTAGTTTAAGTCATGACTTGTGATTTTGGTGTGCAGCTAGTAAAACCATAGGGACTGCATGACCTAGAGCCTAACAATGTCATTAGGATGACTTAATTATTATTTTTAGCCTAGGAGTATTTGGTCATTTTGACTTATTTGAATTATTTGGTAATTTGTTGAATTGGTAAATTTTTGGTTGACTTGACTTGTTGAGACCTAGTGAACTAGCCTAGAACCTAACCCTAACTATGGTAGCCCCAGTCTAACTTAGGTTAACCTACATTTAGCCATTAGAAACTAATTTTAGAATGAGGGGATTTGGTTTAGTGAATTTAAGTCATGGTTTATGATTTCATGAAATGACTTTTGGCTTGATGATTTATTTGATCATGACTTGGC
Organism: Iris pallida; assembly: GCA_029216955.1. NCBI lineage: Eukaryota > Viridiplantae > Streptophyta > Magnoliopsida > Asparagales > Iridaceae > Iris > Iris pallida. The sequence continues at coordinate 3,408,559 of JANAVB010008795.1, forward strand.
CCATGGCCCATAACTAGAACCCTAACCCTAATCAAACCCTAAATGACCAGCTATAGGGATCCCTATCCTATATAAACACTTATTCTCTAGGGCTTGCCTCTTTCTTTATTCATTTCAACATTGGAAAAAGAAAGGTATTTGTCCCTCTTCCAAAAATCCCCATAAATCCATTTTAATTCCTTTTTATCCTAGTTTCTTGCATTAGAACCTAATTTTCTCCTATTTTCTGAATATGGAATTTAATCCCAGCTTTGGGACAATTTGGAGCTTTTGGCATCAAGAGGAAGAATCCCCCATTTGAAGCTTTTCCAAGCATTTTGCACATATAGGTAAAACCCTCTAAATTAATTTAAATTCCAGTTTTCTTTGCATGTAGGGCTAGATCTAGGAGTCCCCTAGGTGTTCCCAAAATTTGGACAGAATTAATGTCCGTTTGTTGTCCGTATCGGACACGTGTCATAGTGTCTCCTAGGTGTTTGATGAAATGCTTGTGAGAATTAAATTGTTTTATTTTCAAAAACTAATTGAATGGAAAAATAGGTTTTTAAGTGTAGATCACAAATCTTTTGGACTGAGCATGATTTAGGCCCGTGTTCGTGCCCAAATTGGATACGAACACGCTGTACACTGCACCTGTGCACTGATTTTAGGTCTCTGACACGGCTATATAACTAGGACACGACCCGACTTGGGGGTCGTGCAGGCACCCAGACACCTAGCCCTAGTCCCCCTCTACCCCTAGACACGATCACGACATGTCACGTGTCGTGTGTCACGCACACGAGACTGTGACACGCCTGCACGAGACACTGCAACGTGCCTGTGTCCTCCCCTGCTACTCGGGCCCCTTGTAGGACACGACATGACACTAGAATGGACGAAACTTGGTGGACACATGGTTCTAATATCTGACATGACACACACAAAGTTTGGGTCGAGTTGGTTTCATATTCACAAAGTTATCCACCTCGTACTGATTTGTGTTGTCCACACACACACGCACATTTTGTCTCTGATACGCACTGACTGACACGACACATCTTAGACATAATACAGGCAATTGTATCCCTAGCCCTATACCTACCCAAGGGTTGGACATGAGCACGAGGCTCTAGGGTCGACACACGAGTCCCTAGGTTGCTCGACACCACTGCACGAGGCAGCCTTCTCTGCCAGTTTCTGATATTTTGCCACTTCAAAATTGGACACTTTGTGTCCAGATTTTGGGACACATTTAGACTCTATTGGACACGTAGGGGGTTTGCTAAATACACTGTACACTTGTTTTACTGTGATTATTTTGAAGTTTTGTTGTTTTGGGCTTTCGAAAATTCATGTTCCCATGAGGACTGTGTATGTTCCAGATTTGGGAATATTTCAAATTGGCAATGTTTTGATTCCTGAGATTCATATATTTTGATGTTGGTTTTTTTGGGTTTGTTAGTATCCTAAGATTGTTAGTTAGCAGGTGTAGGGGATGTATAGTGATACATTAGTTAGTGTCCAAATTTAGAGTTTTATTATGTATCAGAGAATAGGTTAGTTGGTTTCAGAGTATCTAGGCCACTAGAGGGTTAGTTTCAGATTAAGGTTAGTTCCTGGGGGAATGGAAGTTTGTGGTAGGATATCTAGTATTCTATTTAGGATTAGAAATGGGGTTCAGTCGAGTATCAGGTTATTGCTCTTCCCTTTGATTTTAGGTCTAGTCCCACACTTGAGATATTAGCAGCTATGTATATGTCCCTACACTCCTTAATATTGATTCAGTTATTCACTTCTGCCTATTTATGACTATGTATCTATTAAAGTTATGTATATATAAGCTAAACTATATCTATATATTATGGAGTAGGTATATATATGTATCTATAAGTTGTATCTATAGATGTATGTATATATATATAGGAAATCATGTAGATAGATATCTGGATATATATATAGATATATGTCTATATAGGTATTCTAGTATATAGGAGGAGTTGGAGTAGGGAAAATAGAGCAGCAGGTTGTCTTAACTGGCCTTGGTATGGACTGCATTGGCAGGGCCTGCCTTGATTGGCTTGGCATTTCCAGATAGGTGAGAAGAGGGAGTGCCTGCAGGGCAGTGCAAGGCCTGGCCTCCTCTTTCTTGTGAGTAGTGTTAGTTGGTTTGAGTGTTAGAAATGAAAACTGGGATTTCATTGTAGAACTGAAAACTGAGATTCGATTTCATGGTTGATTTTCAATTTATTTTTGAGTTTTGTTCACTCTAATGTTTCCTTTCACCCATACATACACACTCTATGGGCCACACACCCATGTGTGCCATACCCTTTAACATTATACACACATACCCTCTCTTTCCCCCACTCTCTTTCACCACACACACACACCACTACCCTTCCCTTGACACCCTCACACTCTTACATTCCCTTCCCTCTATATATTGTATATATGTTATATTATATATAGTAAGTTATATACATATATAAGTATATGATATATGTATATATATTGTATTATATATAGTGCCATGTAGGCTAGTAGCTATATGAGATATAGTTATATATATGGTACTTATATGATATATAGGTTAGGCCTATACATATGTTATGTTATGAGAGGATATATATATATGAATATACATATGTGTGATAGGTTAGTGGATTCTATATAAGCTAAGCATATATGTATGTACTATATTTATGTGAGATACCTTAGCCTTGGGTTGGTATGCACATTGTTATAGGATATGGTATCCTAGTGCACTAGCCTATGAGTTAGTTGAGTTAGATATAGAGTTTAACTTAGATAGACTAGTTGACCATTGGCTTGGATTGACTTGTTGATCCATTTTGACTAGACAGTTGACCAAAGTCAACATTAAGTCTATATATGACCAAGATTGACCTAATTACCTTGTTGACTAGTCTATGTTTGACCAAAACCTTAGTTAGTCTAACTTTAACCTAGATTAGACTAACCTTGACTAGTTTGACCTTGTATGACTTAGTTTAACTTCTTGTGACCTAATATGACTTAATTTGACTTAGTTTGACTATGGAGTTGACCAAGTTTGACTTGGACCTAGTTTGACCTAAGACAGTTGACCAGGGTTGACTTAGAGTTGACTTTGACCTAGATTGGCCTAAAAATTATGTAGATTGCATCATAAACACCATTGTCTTATTTTAAACACATTATAACCCATACTGCTCTATTTAGGACATTGTGACTCCGGTACAGACATCTGATATTATATTACTCTTTTCAGAGTATCAGGCGAGTACATTCTCTGATAGTTCTCTCATTTATTTGTCAATTACTGTACTTCAGTTCGAGTTAGCTGTATGTGATTCTCTGTTACAAACACGTACTGTTATTTCTGAATCCATGTATACGACACACATACTTACTCGTCTTACCTCTATTATTAGAATCACCATACGAATCACTATTCGAACCACCTATTCGTATCTTCATTTGTTGGTTGGACTTGTATTCGTCTTATGTGTCGGATTTTGGATTCATTTGTATTAGATAGGCGGGGAAATACTTGATTAGACATGTGAACATTCCCACTATTCGAACTACCCCCTGTGAATAATATTCGAATGATAGCCATTCCACACCCGGCCAGGTGTGTGATGTACCGGATTTACCCTTAGCCGTTTACATGTCTAACTAAGTATTTTAAAACATACTTGGAGAATTTATTCGAATCATTGTTAGAACATTGTGAATCACTATTCGTATCACCTTATTCGATTCACCTTCTTAGAACAATGATTAGAATCACATTCGACTCATCTTATATTAGACTCATATTGGGATCACACCCGACTTATATTGTACCATCTGAACTCATTATGTTACTCTAGTTCAGCTAGATCTTATTTTACAGTCATCTTTGCTATGATTCTTCTCTTGTTTAGTTATTTTCTTTCCTTGTACTTTATCTGTCTTCTTACCATCACCTGAATATAAACTGCCATATTCATCAATACAACTGTCTATAACTGCTGTATAGTTCTCTGTCATTTACTTGGGTTTTCTAGATGAGATGTGCTCGTTCCTGTCCTGACTGGACCTGTTGAAAATATTACAGATGCTTGCCCTGAGGATATTTGCCCTACTTGCCTTGGAGCAGGAGATGACTTAGCTACCTATGGCCCCGACACTCAGGAGTAATCGGGAGACTAGCTAGTAGACTTGGTTTAGTTTTTATGTTTTAGAACTTGAATTGTAATAACTTGAGATACGAGTTTGTATTTGAGTTTGTTAGAGATATTATTATTTTAGTAGTTTACAAATGTTGTTATTTAGTTTTTTTTAGTTATAAACTTCTGTGTTATCTTATCGCGCTTAGACTGTGATTGAGATTCATTATATCTATACTTGTCCTCCGTTCGGAGTTGAGATTTGACAAGTACATTATATAATTGCGTGAGTTGTTGATTAGATAGTAACCTAGGACAGCGTTCTACCGCCGACACTGCGGCGTAGGCTGGGCGCTGTTACGTACTCGTACCCTCACAGTGGGTACGGGTCGTGACACGTTTTTAGTGGTGGCTTATGCAGGTCGAAAGTCGCATTAGTACGATATCGTGGTAGTACGATGACTTAGTTGTACTGCTACGAGCCTGCGATAGGATTGAAAGATAGGCTTTACGGAGAGGTTACTCAATCATAGTTAGGACTACTTGAGAGATTCCTGGACGACCCTTGAGAATCTCATTATGAACTTCAAATTGAAAATCCTTTTCCTTTTGTTTTGTTTCACCCTCTCTCCTTGATGTTTAAAGAATCTTGGACTATTAACTTCCTTCATCATTATACTTACTTATATTTTGTCTATCTTATGTTGCTAATTTAGCACCAGTTTTGCAAGCTGATCTTTTCGAGCTTGATCATGACATATTTTATTGGGGGCCGACACCCACTAACCTATTGTCTAATCAGAACCGGTGCATGATGGTCCGATCAACCTATTGCACTTTGGTTCGTTTTTCATATGTTATTCTATGTGGAGGGAGACATAGTTAAATTTGCCCTAGAGTCTCATCCACGACGGCTTTAGCAACTCTCCTTGAATTATTTCCATCGCCTATGAACTACGTATTGTACTTAATAGCATCGTCTTTGAACTCTTTATTGTTTTGGCTTTCGCATATTTCAGAAAAAAAAGGCACTGAGGTATCATGTTTAGTTTCCCTATCCGAAGGAAGAAATTGCCTTATTTCTATATCATTGCATCATCCTTTAAATTATAATTCTTTGATCGTGACCAGTTGACCGGGTCATCCTCCTTGTCATCCAGTATTTGGGGTCATATTCAATTGAATTAATTCAATTGTGACATGGATACCAAATCTTGGATACTCGTGCTCAGACTTCAATGGTCTCATTCTTCATCTTGCCCAACTTCAATATATCCTGAAATTGATCAACTTAGATCGTGCCGGGACTAAATCTTCCTTATATTGTGTTACTGGATTTCAATGCAATTGACACTCGTGCCTTAAACTTTCGATTTGATCATCTTTGGAATGGTAATCCTTCATAATTAATTCCTAGTTGTCTTTACCAGTTTCATATAGGATGGTAGACGGTCCCTTTGCACCTCCTTTTGAGGGAGCTAGGCCACCTGTAGCTCAGCACCAGAGGGGTGGAGCTCTTGCGATGGCAGCCGAGGAGGCTGACGTTGCAGGTGATGGATTAGCAGGTATGACCTTCTTGTTCTTCCTCCCCACTTCCATGTGTAATTTCCTTTAATACCTGCCAGGATATTGCTTGTATTTGCTAGATAGTGTAGCTACCCTGTTCGAGAATGTGGAATCACGACCAGTAGGATTGTATTGCTTCGACTTTGATTGATTGGGGGTTTGACCTAGGAAATGTGCGATCATCTTAATTTCGAGGATGAAATTTTTATAAGGTGGGTAGGATTATAACACCCAATTTTTCAGATGAGGGTATTTTTAGAATTTTGTAATTATAATTATTATTTATTGATATTTATTTTATATTATGATTTTTGGTGATTTTTGATTAGTTTTAAACTATTTAAAAACTGGTTTAAGTCATGACTTGTGATTTTGGTGTGCAGCTAGTGAAACATAGAGACTGCATGACCTAGAGCCGAACCATGTCATTAGGATGACTTAATTATTATTTTTAGCCTAGGAGTATTTGGTCATTTTGACATATTTGAATTATTTGGTGATTTGTTGAATTGGTGAATTTTTGGTTGACTTGACTTGTTGAGACCTAGTGAACTAGCCTAGAACCTAACCCTAACTATGGTAGCCCTAGTCTAACTTAGGTTAACCTACTTTTAGTCATTAGAAACTAATTTTAGAATAAGGGGATTTGGTTTAGTGAATTTAAGTCATGGTTTATGATTTCATGAAATGACTTATGGCTTGATGATTTATTTGATCATGACTTGGCCCATGGCTCATAACTAGAAGCCCTAACCCTAATCAAATCCTAAATGACCAGCCATAGGGATCCCCACCCTATATAAACACTTATTCTCTAGGGCTTGCCTCTTTCTTTATTCATTTCAACATTGAAAAAAGAAAGGTATTTGTCCCTCTTTCAAAAATCTCCATAAATCCATTTTAATTCTTTTTTAATCCTAGTTTCTTGCATTAGAACCTAATTTCCTCCTATTTTCTGAATGTGGAATTTAATCCCAGCTTTGGGACAATTTGGAGCTTTTGGCATCAAGAGGAAGAATCCCCCATTTGAAGCTTTTCCAAGCTTTTTGCACATATAGGTAAAACCCTCTAAATTGATTTAAATTCCAGTTTTCTTTGCATGTAGGGCTAGATCTAGGAGTTCCCTAGGTTTCCCCGAAATTTGGATGGAATTCGTGTCCGTTTGGTGTCCGTATCGGACACGTATCATAGTGTCTCCTAGGTGTTTGATGAAATGATTGTGAGAATTAAATGGTTTTATTTTCAAAAACTAATTGAATAGAAAATAGGTTTTTAAGTGTAGATCACAAATCTTTTGGACTGAGCACGATTTAGGCCCGTGTCCGTGCCCAAATTGGACACGAACACGCTGCACACTGCACCTGTGCACTGATTTTAGGTCTCTGACACGGCTATATAACTAGGACACGACACGACTTGAGGGTCGTGCAGACACCCAGACACCTAGCCCTAGTCCCCCTCTACCCCTAGACACGATCACGACGTGTCACGTGTCGTGTGTCACGCACACGAGACTGTGACACGCCTGTACGAGACACTGCAACGTGCCTGTATCCTCCCCTACTTCTCGGGCCCCCTGTAGGACACGACACGACACGACACTAGAACGAACGAAACTTGGTGGACACATGGTTCTAATGTCTGACACGACACAGACAAAGTTTGGGTCGAGTTGGTTTCATATTCACAAAGTTATCCACCTCGCACTGATTTGTGTTGTCCACACACACACGCACATTTTGTCTCTGATACGCACTGACTGACACGACACGACACATCTTAGACACGATACAGGCAATTGTATCCCTAGCCCTACACCTACCCTAGGGATGGACACGAGCACGAGGCTCTAGGGTCGACACACGAGTCCCTAGGTTGCTCGACACCACTGCACGAGGCAGCCTTCACTGCCGGTTTCTGATATTTTGCCACTTCGAAATTGGACACTTCGTGTCCAGATTTTGGGACACATTTAGAATCTATTGGACACGTGGGGTTTGCTAGATACACTGTACACTTGTTTTACTATGATTATTTTGAAGTTATGTTGTTTTGGGCTTTCGAAAATTTATGTTCCCATGAGGACTGTGTATGTTCCAGATTTGGGAATATTTTAAATTGGCAATGTTTTGATTCCTGAGATTCATACGTTTTGATGTTGGTTTTGTTTGGGTTTGTCAGTATCCTAAGATTGTTAGTTAGCAGGTGTAGGGGATGTATAGTGATACATTAGTTAGTGTCCAGATTTAGAGTTTCATTATGTATCAGAGAATAGGTTAGTAGGTTTCAGAGTATCTAGGCCACTAGAGGGTTAGTTTCAGATTAAGGTTAGTTCCTGGGGGTTCGAATGGAAGTTTGTGGTAGGATATCTAGTATTCTATTTAGGATTAGAATTGGGGTTCAGTCGAGTATCAGGTTATTGCTCTTTCCTTTGATTTTAGGTCCAGTCCCACACTTGAGATATTAGCAGCTATGTATATGTCCCTACACTCCTTAATATTGATTCAGTTATTCACTTCTGCCCATTTGTGACTATGTATCTATTAAAGTTATGTATATATAAGCTAAACTATATATATATATTATGGAGTAGGTATATATATGTATCTATAAGTTGTATCTATAGATGTATGTATATATATATAGGAAATCATGTAGATAGATATCTGGATATATATATAGATATATGTCTATATAGGTATTCTAGTATTTATGAGGAGTTGGAGTAGGGAAAATAGAGCAGCAGGTTGTCTTAACTGGCCTTGGCATGGACTGCATTGGCAGGGCCTGCCTTGACTGGCTTGGCATTTCCAGATAGGTGAGAAGAGGGAGTGCCTGCAGGGTAGTGCAAGGACTGGCCTCCTCTTTCCTGTGAGTAGTGTTAGTTGGTTTGAGGGTTAGAAATGAAAACTGGGATTTCATTGTAGAACTGAAAACTGAGATTCGATTTCATGGTTGATTTTCAATTTGTTTTTGAGTTTTGTTCACTCTAATGTTTCCTTTCACCCATACATACACACTCTATGGGCCACACTCCCATGTGTGCCACACCCTTTAACATTATACACACACACCCTCTCTTTCCCTCACTCTCTTTCACTACACACACACACTACTACCCTTCCTATGACACCCTCACACTCTCACTTTCCCTTCCCTCTATATATTGTATATATGTTATATTATATATAGTAAGTTATATACATATATAAGTATATGATATATGTATATATATTGTATTATATATAGTGCCATGTAGGCTAGTAGCTATATGAGATATAGTTATATATATGGTACTTATATGATATATAGGTTAGGCCTATACATATGTTATGTTATGAGAGGATATATATATGAATATACATATGTGTGATAGGTTAGTGGATTCTATATAAGCTAAGCATATATGTATGTACTATATTTATGTGAGATACCTTATCCTTGGGTTGGTATGCACATTGTTATAGGATATGGTATCCTAGTGCACTAGCCTATGAGTTAGTTGAGTTAGATATAGAGTTTAACTTAGATAGACTAGTTGACCACTGGCTTGGATTGACTCGTTGATCCATTTTGACTAGACAGTTGACCAAAGTCAACATTAAGTCTATATATGACCAAGATTGACCTAATTACCTTGTTGACTAGTCTATGTTTGACCAAAACCTTAGTTAGTCTAACTTTAACCTAGATTAGACTAACCTTGACTAGTTTGACCTTGTATGACTTAGTTTAACTTCTTGTGACCTAATATGACTTAATTTGACTTAGTTTGACTGTAGAGTTGACCAAGTTTGACTTGGACCTAGTTTGACCTAAGACAGTTGACCAGGGTTGACTTAGAGTTGACTTTGACCTAGATTGGCCTAGAAATCATGTATATTGCATCATAAACATCATTGTCTTATTTTAAACACATTATAACCCATACTGCTCTATTTAGGACATTGTGAATCCGGTGCAGACATCTGATATTACATTACTCTTTTCAGAGTATCAGGCGAGTACATTCTCTGATAGTTCTGTCATTTATTTGTCAATTATTGTACTTCAGTTCGAGTTAGCTGTATGTGATTCTCTGTTACAAATATGTACTATTTTTTCTGAATCCATGTATATGACACACATACATATTCGTCTTACCTCTATTATTCGAATCACCATACGAATCACTATTCGAACCACCTATTCGTATCTTCATTTGTTGGTTGGACTTGTATTCGTCTTATGTGTCGGATTTTGGATTCATTTGTATTAGATGGGCGGGGAAATACTTGATTAGACATGTGAACATTCTCACTATTCGAACCACACCATGTGAATAATATTCGAACGATAGCCATTCCACACCCGGCCAGGTGTGTGATGTGTCGGATTTACCCTTAGCCGTTTACATGTCTAACTAAGTATTTTAAAACACACTTGGAGAATTTATTCGAATCGTTGTTAGAACATTGTGAATCACTATTCGTATCACCTTATTCGTATCACCTTATTCGATTCACCTTATTAGAACAATGATTAGAATCACATTCGACTCATCTTATATTAGACTCACATTGGGATCACACCCGACTTATATTGTACCATCTGAACTCATTATGTTACTCTAGTTCAGCTAGATCTTATTTTACAATCTTCTTTGCTATGATTCTTCTCTTGTTTAGTTATTTTTTTTCCTTGCACTTTATCTGTCTTCTTACCATCACCTGAATATAAACTGCCATATTCATCAATACAACTGTCTATAACTGCTGTATAGTTCTCTGTCATTTACTTGGGTTTTCTAGATGAGATGTGCTCGTTCCTGTCCTGACTGGACCTGTTGAAAATATTACAGATGCTTGCCCTGAGGATATTTGCCCTACTTGCCTTGGAGCATGAGATGACTTAGCTACCTATGGCCCCGACACTCAAGAGTGGTCGGGAGACTAGCTAGTAGACTTGGTTTAGTTTTTATGTTTTAGAACTTGAATTGTAATAACTTGAGATACGAGTTTGTATTTGAGTTTGTTAGAGATATTATTATTTTAGTAGTTTACAAATATTGTTTTTTAGTTTTTTTTAGTTATAAACTTCTGTGTTATCTTATCGCGCTTAGACTGTGATTGAGATTCATTATATCTATACTTGTCCTCCGTTCGGAGTTGAGATTTGACAAGTACATTATATAATTGCGTGAGTTGTTGATTAGATAGTAACCTAGGACAGCGTTCTACCGCCGACACTGCGGCGTAGGCTGGGCGCTGTTACGTACTCGTACCCTCACAGTGGGTGCGGGTCGTGACACTTTGACGAAGCTTGATCATGCTTACTGTATTTCTTACAAGAACATGTTAGACGAACAAAGCAATATGATACAAGCATAGCAATATTGATATAGTGAACATAAGGACAATGCTATGTTTAAGTAGCGACAAGATAATGATTATATAAATATTAGTGACTTCAATAGTTAAACTTAATTGATTAGCCATATTCAAAAATATGATGTAATCATTGGGCTAACATATATAAGCACCAAAACGCAATCGATGAAACATCTCAGATATAAGTCATTGCACTAGAAATAATAGAAAAGTCGATATACACAATATATATAAAAAATCATTCTCTTTATTGGTAATTGCAGCAGAATTACAACGACTCTACGCCAAAATATGACTCGATTACAAACACTGAATCTCAATATAATGAACGATGACACAAGGCTTATAACTCATGAACTCAAATACAATCAATGATGTTCCATACATTATGTCTATTAAAGAAAACAACGTCCTTGGCCAAAAAACTACGAGTACCAATTTGAGCTCCAACGCCTAGCTATGTCCAAGAAAATCTCCTCACTTAGGGGGTTGGGGGTCAGTACATTGCCATGTACTGGTAAGTGGCCTCTAAACAACTCAACCAAAACTAACACGTTGAGAAAGTGAGTGCAAGCAAAATATATGTAGGATAAGTTATATGACATAGCAAGCAAGTGTCTATAAGTATAAATGTGTAACACAACAAAGTTGATCTTACCCAATACTTATATCCTTCCCTGTCAATATAATGATATCATTCATAACATAAAAGTTTGTTATAAGCGTGCCCTTGCATGAGACATTTATTAGCATTCATGAAATACATAAACGTGTCAAGTGTCCATTCCTACAAACAAGGCTTATAATATTCTTCCTTGCAAATTGAAAATATCAATAACTTCGCATCTTAGTTTATATGAAAGTCACTGGCACCACAAGCTATCTTGGACTTCTAGTGAGATGACGATCTTTTCAGTCCAGATAGCTAGCCCTACTAAAGGCCCAGAATCATACCATGCTAGTACGTCAATACCGTTCCCCCTAGGTCGACCCGGTTCTGGTATCCCGACAACCGTTCGAGGAACAAAACCTTGTGCACAAGTTGTCTATGACCATGCAATATGCGTAAACAGTTAAACTATAAATATATGCATGATACAAATCTGAAGTAACTATATAATGCATCTCCACTCAATGCCACATTCCTCAAGCCATTCCTCGCACTCATATTCTTCACAAATCCAGGTATTCGATGGTCCCAAACCTTTCTATGATTCCATTCCTCCGAATCCACATCACTCTACTACACAAATAACATAATCACAATGCTATATTCCATATGATAGATAACTATACTACTACAAAAAACCATGTTATAGCAGCAATATAAAATTCAAGTCGATACTGCAGTACAAAAATCCAAGTCTATATATAGCATCAGTTTAATTTCCATATTCTATATAACAACTTGACAACATGATATTTACTATCTTCTATCTTGCTTTTTTTTTTTATTAGCATACAACAAAACTCATAGCATAATGAACTAAACATGCAGCATCCATTTTATTAAATGTATAGATAAAGGAGAGAAAAATCAAAACCATCCACCTTGAACAAACGTCTATTTGCCTCGACCGAGTAGGCTCTGAATAATACCTCCGACTGAATCCAAATCCAAACGACCCTTCGTGCCAACAAATAATCTCAATACACCATGAAGAGCGGGACATTACATGGGATACTAACTGTCATTCTGGGTGGAGGTGTCGAAAATCTCTCTTTTACTCTTTGATCTTGTTATTACTGCTATTTCTTCTTTGTCCAATGTCAAAAAAAAGATCCAATAAAAAGTAAAGACTTGGAGTTTTTAAGGTTTATGAGTCAAATTCATCATAAGATGCATGGGTACGTAAGCTTCTATTGGTGATGCCAAACTCCGTCAGGTTTTTTAAGTTCATTACATAAATCTCAAAATGGGTATCCGATTGGTAAATGGGGCCTTGTAGATAAGCTTAAACAAGGGATAACCCTAGTATTGACCTTAAACTAAGTCAAAATGGTTCAATTTTAGGAAACAAAAAAAAGATGCCACAAGTTCTAGGGGCAAAGGTATACTCTCGTGCTATTCCCCTAACCCTAAAAAATAGTTCCGTTCATTATCTTAGTGGCTGTGGATCCTTCTTATAGCTATTTCTTCTATATTCTTTATATCATTATACCTCTTGTTCCAGATTTTTTTATTATCCCGAGAATGCCAAAGGGTGCTTCTTTGTTGCACGATCTTAAAGGTAGGCCTTATTGTAAATTAAATAGAACTTATTCTCCAAGATACTTACGCGAGACGAACTGACACCCACAACAGTAAACATGATAAATGACTCTCGTAGAAAATAAAAATCACAAGATACAAAACAAATACGCAATAATAAAAGTAGAAAGTCCTATCCAGTAAAAACTACTGGGAGAGAGAGATTACTATTTAATAATGTTATGAAACTTTACAAAAAATGTTACAACTTCGTAACACAAATATCTGACAAACTACACAAAGAGAACCCCAAAAATTCCAGAGATCACACCTAAGAAGATTTAGAAACCTGATCTCTCTTCTTCAACCTCTCTATTTCTTCCCTCTTTCTTTATCTCAACCAACTGGTGGCTATCTAACACTTCTTTTAAGCACAATATCTACAAGGAACTCTAGGCCCATTTATATAGCACGTCATGTCTCAATATAAATTAAATCTTAAGTAAGTATGTCATCTATTTTATTTAGAGACCCAATATGATAAAGGTTTTGAATAGGACTTTTTCCAATCATATTATTACTAGGATTGCCATATATGAGCTAAATCCCAATAATCACCACCTTGGATCATATTTACCATCAAACTCAATAAGCATCAAACAATCTCCAACCTTCAATCTTCAAACAGTAGTCTCAATCTCATGAATTACCCCCTCAACAAGCATATAACAATTTTTGCCTAGTCGCAATTCGACTCCGAGCTCGAGCTAGGATTAATTTTGCACTTCATCTTCGCAACATCATCCATGTTAGAGCATTCTGAAAACTGTCGTCACACTTGGATAAATAAATTTGACTCACTATCCTCGAGCCATGGAAGGTTATCATGCTCAAAATGAACTATCCCGGATATGTAACCATATCATTACATAAATTATAGGAGCACTACCTCGTACAGTGTCTCCTATTAGCCGACAAATATTATCGCACTTCTTTTCCTTCATGAGCATGGTACAAGCACGTGTCACCGTTAGAATTCCACCCCTTATTGAAAAATTATAGCCCATAGAGTCTAATGTACCCAAAAATATAAAATGCTTATGCATATTCAGAACGTAATATACCCCACCAAACCTGTGCACCATGCCATCATTCATTTCAATATCTATTATCCCTTCACCAACAATCTTACAAATTGAGTTATCATCCAAGCGAATAGTACCATATTTCATATCCATGGAAGTAAAGCTATATGCATATAAGTGAATATGTAGAGAACTACCATAACTAATATCCAGACAGGAATAACTTTCTTATACTTGGAGACCGTGAGTAAATCATCCTAAGTCATCACACACTTGCACCGTACCACATCTTTAGAATCATTTTTCCGTTTTGTATGCTGTGGACAATTTCTTATGATGTGGTTGAATTCATTGCAATGATAACACACACCCTTATTCCTTGATATCGACTGAGACCGTGTCGTTCGGGATCCTTTAGCAAGAGTCCATTCTCTTTCGTCCGCTACCACTAGGAATTGCTCACCCTCAGACGCATAACTTTTCAATGAATAATTAGGTAAAAGTGATACAATAACTTTCTCCAACTTTACCGTATCCTTCCTATACATAAGCATAATTATTATATGCTCATACGAAGAAAGAAACAAGATAAGAAGCGATATGCCTTGTCTAATTCCTTAACTTTTGTACCAACAAAGTCAAGTTGGTTCAAAAAAGTAAGTTGAATAAGTTAAGTACTCCAGTAGATTTTTTGCTTCCTTTATCACCAAGCAATATAACTGTTGCTTCAAGTAGAGCCTTGTTGTGACAAACTTCGTCAATATAGACGATCTAGATTTTTCCAAAGTCTGACCAAAATTTTATCCTCTACGATATCGAAGAGAACATTGTCAGTAAAGTAGAACTTGATGGAACTCGGAGCCTTGATCTCCATGTCCTCATATTTGTCATCCTCTATGGTCTTTCGCTAATTTAATTTTTCCAACAAGACTCTGTGAAGACCTTATTGAACCAAAAGTCTTTAACCCTTGCTTTCACAGACTAAAGTTTTATTTGTTATTGAACTTCTTCATCTCGAATCGTTCGAGCATTAAAGTAGAATACGGCAACATTATTGATCTTCTGGATCGTCAGCCGAAACTCTAATACACTTCCTTGAAAATAAAAGTGAAAACAACGACAACCACAATACCAAACACGATGACCGAGTCTTGCATAAAATAAAGATAACATGCTACAAGACAAAAATACAAGAATATAAGTGGAAAGTCCTAAGAGGTAAAAACAACCGAAAAAGCAAGATTACTACTAAATAAAGTTACAAGACTTTACAAGACCACTAAGGTTATGTTTGGTAGGAAGGATAGAAAAGTGAAAGGAAGAAAAAAAAGTTGATATATATTTTCCATTCTTGTGGAAAGGAAATACAATTTTCTTCCTTTGTGTTTGGTAGGAGGGATGGAAAATGGAGGGGATACACTTTTCTTTGTTTGGTATGGAAAGAAAAAAATTGAAGGGAAAAAACATGCTTTACCAATTATTTCCTCAACAAAATTATTTATTTACCATTTAACTTCATTGAACAATTTTTAAATAATATAATTTCTATAGGATATAATTGTAAATTATGATATACATCCACTTTTTCTTCTACTTTTCCTCCCACTTTTGGGGGTATTGAATTTCTTAGGTTTGGAAGGAAAACTAATGTGGACACACACAAAAAAGAAGAAGAAATGCTATCTTTTCTTATTGGCACAAGACACCACAAATCGAGTACGTCTGAGAGATCATGCGCTGAGGATCCCTGAGTACAAAAAGAATTATGGGGAATGGGACGATGGAGATCGAACGATAGTTGCTCCTTTACGCTGTTGACACTCCGATTACAAAAGTGGGAGAAAACCTAAGAAAATTGCTAACTCTCGGCTCACTGGCAAGAAGTGCAGCAATTTGGCTCTTGAAAATGCTCTCCATTCTGTCATTTGAAGAGGTATGATACCCGTTTTTATATTTGTTTCCGTGCTGTAATGATGTTATGCGCCCACATGAGAAAATACACTAATTTTTATGTAGGCACATAGTCCTGCTTTGGGCGCATAGAGTGTAGGCGCATGCAGACTGTGTGAACGTTGGTTGATCGTGGGGTTGACGTGGCTGCATGGTCCGGTGTACGACTGCTCGTGGAGACTGACGTGGCTGTATGCTTCGGTGCACGAATGATCGTGGGTTTGACTGAGTCGGGGACTGTCCTGACTTGGGTGCATAGCCTGAAACAGGGCTATGTGCCCCCTTCTGGAGGGGTCCAGAGTAGGCGCATGGGCGCATAGCTTGCTCTGGTGGCTTGGGCGCATAGCATGCTCTGGTGACTTGGGCGCATAGTATGCTCTAGTGACTTGGGCGCATAGCATGCACTGGTCACTTGGGCACATATGACTTCTATGGCTTGGGCGCATATAACCTCTCTGGATTGGGTGCATGGTTGTCAAGACTGCTGAAATTTTCATGCTTCTACAAGACCCCCTTCAAAGTTTTTGATACTTGAACGAGTTTGAAATACTTTGAAAGAAGCATGGACCGTCTTCTCGTGATGCAGTGGACGCATAGCACAGCTCTCCCTTTGGGCGCATAGAGTTTAGCCAGACTGTCAGGGAGATGGCTGTTGAGATCTTCCTCGAAAATCTGAACTGACAGATTCATCGGGGTGGAATTTGAAAAGGTCCATCCTTCATGCGTTGTCCATGTCAGCAAGTGGCAGTCGCATAATGTACAAGAGAGTGGGTCTTCATGTGGGCACATAAGTCGTAATGGGCGCATAGTACGCAGTGGGTGCATAGTGTTTGGCCAATGCCTATAAATAGGCTTTTGAAGAGAGAGAAAATTCGTTATTCTCTTTTCTAAAATTTTTGAAAGGACTTTTCATCTCTTCTTTGTATGAACTATTTCTCCCAAGACCGCCAAGAGATCTACGAAGGGAAGGGGGCTGCATCGAGTGGCTCTCCTCCCGCGACAACATCCTCGTCGGTCCAAGACCCGATCCTGGGTGAGGCTACGCCTCAAAACAAAGTCTTGAGCGTTAAACTGTGACGCTCAGACTTTTCCTCTGCCTGGGTGCATGTACCCAAGGTAACATGTTTCTGTGAGCATTCATATGCGCCCAAAGAAGCATGCGCCCACACTGTGGTGTGTATATGCGCCCACATGCTATTGCATGTTATGCGCCCACATGCTGCTGCATGTTATGTGCCCACATGCTGCTGTATGTTATGCACCCATATGCTGTTTTGGGCACATAACCCTTTGGGCGCATAAGATTCCCCCAACACTTAGTTTTTCCTACAGATTCTGAGTCTGACTTTCCCTTCTGTCCTTGCAGTTGACATGTTTGTCCTGGAACTTGGTGGAATCCCTTTCGGCTCTGCTTGCAAAGTCCTCGGCACAAGTCTTATAACCAACATGGTCAGCAAGGTTCAGGCCAAGATAAGTTATAACCAGCCTACAGAACGGACGCTCGCCATACTTGAATAGGATAAGACCTTCTTGAAGCAGATGATTAATGATGAAAAGTTTTTGCTCGGAGGGGTACGTTGTTTCAAGAAGCCGTACTTCCTGTTCGGCGACAGTGCCGGGTTCGAAGATGGCGAGACGATACGATTGAGAAACCCACTGGTGGTCAGGCTGAACAATTAGAGGATATGACTACCGTCGATGGAGCGTCAGTATCCTTTTTCTGCGTTTACTGTCTTTGCCGTACGACGACATATGAAATAGGAGCTAACCCCTGAGCTCCTCGGGGTTATCTTCGAAAGAATACAGTTCGACTCGGGAGATCAGAAGAAGGACACTTTCAAGTGTGTCCGGGGCTCTACATCTTACTCTCTGAAGGGGCTGCAACCTGGTGCCGTAATGAACGACATCCTGATTGACCTCCACCTTTATGCTGTCGATACGCTTTGTAATCTGATGATGTCGGGGGACATGTCGTATCCCGTAGGGAAGATGCGGATGGAAGGCTGGAGGTATCCAGCTTCATTCTGGAGCAACCTTACTGGCTGGGTACTTTCTACGTATGAAGCCACCCTGAAGACTGTTGGCCTTTTTTATGCTATTAGGGCAACCCAAAATGGCATAAGGGTCAACTGGCCAATGTTTGTCTCTTTGGCGGAGTTATATAACCTTCACACGTATACTTTTTCTTTACTCCGAGCAGGGAGATGGGATTGGATCTCCACGAGATACAGGAAGTGTCGAAGCTTCATTGGGGCACGGAGCCGTATGAAGAGTACGTGCCTTGTGATGAGGAGCTCCGAGACCTGGAGAATAAGAACTCCGAGATGATGGATGTATATAAGGAGTTATTCTGTCACCTCCTCATCTGCCACAGGATCAATAATAAAGGAAGGACCGAGGGGGCCAATTCCCACACAAGAGCTTGGACGGTCTACGTCTTCGTTCATTGAGAAGGAGAGGATCCGGCCTCCTTTTCGATTTTAAAACCTATGACCAAGTCCGAGATAGAAGTCCGGATAGCAGATTATGATACGGTGGATACTGAGGACAGTGATGATCCTAAGGGGAAGTCCCCGATCGGCCACTACTTCTGTCAAGCTGAATATCCGTTATCGGAGAAAGCTGTGCTGGCAACTTTCTTGATGATCTAGCTTCGTGATTGCATAGTCCCTGGGGGTTCAGGGACTATTGAGAGGATGAGCCGGAGCATAATACTTCCGGCTGTGAAGCTGGCGTTCGGATACCGTCTTGCCTTGCTTCCTGCGATGGTCTGTGCCACTGGACAGGGTCTACGGGACTTTGTTAAAAATACGGTGACTCCTAACGGCAGAGCCAACTTTGCCCGGACCAAACTTCTGTATCATTTCTTGATTGGGTGGCTGCTACTGCATTGTTCTACCCTGATGAATGCTGGGCCGACGGCAGACTCTTTGGCGGAAGATGCCTTTCTTCGGAGATTCAAAGATGCTTATTGGACCGTTACATGGGTACCTGTTTGCAGGAAGGCTTTGAGTTTTCTGCTAAAACTGTGAATTCTTCAGAGTGTCGCCTCCGTTTGGTAGTAGCCATGCAGGAGACACCCTAGTAGATGAGGGAGCACTCACTACTAGCCTTCCTATTGGAGCGTTTCATTGGCTCCAGTCCATCAGGCCTTCCCATCTGGTGTTCAGGAATAGGAACCATACTTTCCTGGAACCTTATTTGCCGAGTCGCTTTGTACGGCAATTCGGCTATAGCCATCTTCTCTTGGGGAATCCCAGCCCTCATCTACAGTCGATAGGGAGTCTGATCGACGGGGCACGTGCATGGGGCTACTATAATGCTGGATGTACAGGAGCATTGTTATCCTGTCAAAAGATAAGCCTGACACCCACATGCTCTTTGCTGCTGCCAAGTTTTATATTCAGGTTAATACCCTTCATTCTCGGTATGACCGTGAGTAGAGTTTAATATATGGGACTAGGTTTCCCCTACTCTTGCTGATATATAACGAGTACACGCAATAGGGAGTTACAGAAGGGAAGGCGCCACACCCACAGTTGAGCCGGCTGCAGTGCCACAGCA
Source organism: Iris pallida (assembly GCA_029216955.1). Taxonomy (NCBI): domain Eukaryota; kingdom Viridiplantae; phylum Streptophyta; class Magnoliopsida; order Asparagales; family Iridaceae; genus Iris; species Iris pallida. Next base: position 3,428,423 of record JANAVB010008795.1, read on the forward strand.
GAGAGTTGTTCTTGAGGAGCCAATTGCTGCAGCGCCTCGGAGAGTGGATACTGAAGAACCTCTTCCTGACATTCCTCATAAAAGGAAAGCTTCCACCGAGCTAGTTCCACGGCCCAAAAGGAAGAAGGTTGTTGTTTCCTGAAGGAGAAAGAAGGCCGCGGACGTGAGTACCGGCTCGCCTCTGCCCAGAAGATCTTCTCGGCAGACGGCATCGGGGGCCGTTACCATTCGGAAGGTAGATACTTTCCTAGACTCCATAGACGTTTTGGTCAAACCATTAGGAGTTTGCTTACCATTGCGTTTGTCCTTTATGTATGACATTGAAGTCACGACTGCGGCAGGTGCTTCTTCGTCTAAAGAGGTGGACATAACAACAGTGTCCCCTGCTCGTCCTCAACCGATGGATGAGGGCGGGTCTTCTTCCGTTGTAAGTCTTGAACGACGGGATGATCAGGGCGAAGGCCCAGACCATGACGGCAATCAAAAGATTAGTCCCTCCTATGACATTTCTTTGGGGGATATGTCTGCGATATGAGCTATGATGAAGGACTTGGATTAAAATCAAGTCCAATCGGCTCATCCTCCTGCGGGTATGTTATCTTTGCGTCTCTCTACGGATGAGATTTTTTGACTTTGATTTTGCATGCTACTCGTGAGGCTGACCACGATTGTATATTACCTTGTAGACAAGGAGAAGGAACCACTCGTGAAGATAGCCCAAGGCATTGGGAGAGAAACAGAGGTTGTTCCCGGCTCCTCTAAATTTACTGGTACAAAAGGATCTGTTAGTGAGCCGGCATCGGCTGCAGAAGGAGAGGTTGACCAGCCTACTGAGGGGGCTGTTGCTGAATTTGCTCCCGGTCCATCTGGGACCTTGGAAGATACCTGGTCTGATGCTGCTCGAGGTCTTGATATTGTTCTTCTTAAACAGCCTGGGCCTGCTCTCGGTTTCCCTGAAGCTAAGACCGATGACTTAGCCAAAATTGGTGCTGAGCATGCTGAAGGTATAAAATTACAACTCTTTTGCACTTCCCTTTTTGGTTACTAATGTATATACTATTTTCTTGTCAGGTTCGGCTTCTTGTCAGGCATCTCTTCCTGGAGCAGAAGAACCTCATCAAGCTTCCTCCCAGACGACCTCTACTGAAGACGATGAGATGGCCCTGGAAGTCGTTAAAGCTTTCTATTATATCCTGAAAGTAAAGCGTCCTGGAGTTCTGAATCGGAACGCCGCCTTTGGTCCGGTGAAGGCTGTTGCTGAATGCCAAGTGGCGAACCTTGAGAGCATCGCCGGCTATAAAGAGCGGGCTAATGCTCTAAGGAAGGTTCTAAATTATTTGGAGGGTCAGGTGGCCAGATTCCAAGAAGCCAAACAACGGAGCCAGACGTCGTTGTTCCGTGCAGAAGACGAGGCTTTGATCATGGCACTCGCGGAGGAGGAGGCTACTTTCTAAGTAAGGAAGGATGCCCTCGCTCAAGAGATCAGTGAGTTGGCAGGTCAGTATGAGTAGTTCAACGCTGCAAGTGAGGCACGTACTACTTCGAAGAATGAGCTGGCTGTGCAGATTACTGTGAAATATAATCACATTGTGCAGATCCATAGTAAGATTGCTCAACTGGAGGCCAGCTTGAGGACAGCGATGTCTTAGTAGGAGGACTATTTGGCTCAGGCTAACATGATTGCCACAACTTTTGACCACTTAAAAGAACAGCTGGAAAAGTTGGTGGGGAGCACATGAATCTAATCCCCTTCCAGGATGAAGTTGCTCGTCAAGAAGAGGTGCGCCGCCGTGCTACCGCGAAGTTCGAAGTCGAAATTGCGGCTCTAAGGGATAATATCAGTCGATTGTGTATCCCTTAGATTTTTGTTTATAACTGTTTCTTTTTTAGCCGTCAAGATTCTTGTATCTTTTTCTCCGTCTTCTGATAGGCATTTTAATAAAGAATCTTTTAGCTTTCAAAAGTCATGAATGAAGTTTGTGAAATATCAGAACTAGAGGTAATGTGGACGTAATAAGGATATTTCTGGTAGATATTCCGCTGGATAATTTGACGTGGACTTATTATCCGTTTTATATTCAGGATTCTTGAATATAGATAATAAGTTGAAAGAAGCTGCTAATAGAGGTAATATGGACGTACAGAGGAAGTTCTATATATGACCATAGGTAATATGGACGTGGAAGGATATATAACGTTAGGTAGGGGGGGATAATTCAGAGGTAATATGGACGTGATTATCCTTGATGAATGCTTTGCTCGGAGGTTGTATGGACGTGGCAAAATCTTTCTTAATCATCCTACTGGGGAAATAATTATCGAAAAATAGTTCAGAGGTAGCAGGGACGTGACTTATTTTCGTCAAACTGAGTTTGGGCAGAGTAAAAAACGGAAATGATTCTACTGGGGAATCTTTTTAGGGGACCTATTATCCATGGCGTATTCAAGACTCTTGAAATATGGATAATAGTTAGATAATTTTTTGAATCACATAAACATTGCACTGTACATTTACATGACTGAAAATATGTGAACACTGTTTACAAAAGGTTACACATAACATTTATTCAGGAACTTGCCGTTGATAGGCATCATGAGCAAGTCACCATCAGGCTTGGTTAGTCGATACGCACCGTTAGAATACACTGATTCTATAATGAAAGGACCTTCCCATTTAGGTTAGAATTTTCCTTTTGTTTTGTGCATCATGACCATGGATCTTCTCACTGCTAAGACTAGATCACCAACTTGGAAGATTATTTTCTTCACCTTTTTATTAAAGGCTCTGGAAAGGCGTCCTTGGTATAGCTCAATACTCTGCTGAGCTAATAAGCATTTTTCGTCTAGTGCTTCGAGCGCCTATAGTCGCAGACGGTAGCTTTCTTCGGCATTCAACTTACTAGCTAAGGCTACTCAAAGAGAAGGAATCTGAAATTCTAGGGGAAGAACTGCTTCGCTCCCGTAAACCAGAGAGAATGGCATACTGCCAATTGGAGTCCGGCCTGTTGTACGATAGGCCCAGAGACATTCGTCGAGCTTCTCATTCCAATCGTGCTTTGTCACAACCCGCTTCCGAATAATCGGACACGAGTCGGACACGTCCAGCCTTCATCGTTGGATACGATGAAGTAAGCTGTACCAATCTCTAGAAAAACTATAAGTCCAGACATATATGAATATAAACCACAGCATCTATATAAGCGAATCCCAGAATCAAAGTACATGTCTAAGAGTTATTACATTCATCCAACTAAAATAAAGTCTGGCTGTCTCAAGTACAATAGAATATAAACTGCTAAGGGTAAGATACTAGGCTTCCTCAGCCTCTAAGTCAAGAGCAACTCTAGCTGGCTCTACTGCATCTATAGACTCACGGCCATAGTAGGTGTCACACAATGCATCCATCTCACCTGCAACATATCTTAGTCAGGAGCGAAGCAAAGTACAGTTCAAGGTAATGAACAAGAACATCATGATATGGAAATGAGTACAGAAGAACACGAAATATAAAATACAGGAAATGAATATGAAAGTACAGGAATGTAAGTACAGGAATGTAACCATGAACCTGAAGTACAAAACATGACAAGTCCACAATATTTGAAATACAAGTAGCCTATGTGACCGGCTGGGGTGAGTACAAAAATATGTACAGGAGTACATAAATATCGATACGGCTTAGGACCCGCGTGCACGATGCTAGTGTATTTCCCCTCCGCGACACAAATAAGTACAAGAACAGGAAAATACAAGGGTACAAGATATCGTGTCATGACGTGTCACAAGAAAAGTACAAGATATGTAAATGCACAAAAACCATAGAAAAGTATTTACCTTGCTTCGGGAAAGTACAGGTATTGAATGGATCTAGATGTCCTCCTGTTTAATAATTACAAGTTGGTTAAGATCTATATACCAGTTACTAGGCAAAACTAACTCATCTATTAGTCTACTATATAGGTAACCAGTATATTTAAATAGAAGAGAATTATTTTAGTTTTAACAAAAAGAGGTTAGATTATAAAGGTTAACTATGATTAAGTTCATAAATTACTCCACTGACCATAATACATAAAAAATACTATTTGTCTTATCGTATTAGTATAGTATATTTAAACAAAATATAATGCCTTGATGAAGATACTAGTTAATACCTTAAACCTACCACACTTAATTATTCATTAAAATATTTATTGTAGAGACAACTTAGCAACCAGCTATTGGTGAACCCATTAACCATACTCTACAGGTTCATCATGAGTTCATATTTATTGTACCAATACTTAAGTCCACATGTGATTTCAACTCCATCAGCTAACTACCCATCAGCACACAGCTAACACCTGGTCTCACAATCTGAGCTGCGCATAACCAATCGTGCAGATTTCAAAACTTGACCAAAAAAATCTTTAGGAACCAACACAAAGTAAAGAAAAGAATAATCCAAAGAGTATATAGTTAAATTTACATAAAGTATTTAACTAAAACCAACCTCCTTCTGAACCACATAGCTAGAAGACCCAGAATTCCAAGAAGTTATTACACTTAGGACACACACACAACCAATCTAACTTAAAGCCACCTGCAGCTCAATATGACTAGAATCTCATAGTCAATTGGTTTAGCAACTCCAACACATAAAAGCTCAAATCTAAATAGAAATACAAACTGGAATAGGGATGGACTCATAGAGGAATATACAATCAGCAAAAGTGAAATCAAAATAAGAATTAAACACAAAATAGTCGATAAAATCTGTAACCAAATGCTAAAAGCCTCCAATTAACAGCCCTTCCCCAACCAGACACGCGTTCATATGCTCAGACACGATCATCACTTGGACACGGCTGCCCATTCGGCATACGACCACAAACAGCACTCGGACACGCAACACACACGTCCAAAAGCAGACACGAACACACACACAATACATGAAACGATCACAACACAGCTTGGATTACGACCAAATCAACCAGGCACAAGTGCAGAATAAATGGAATTAAAGTAGGTTAGGGAGTTACCTGGATGGAATCCTAATTCAGAACCGATACTTGATTAACAAAGGCACGGACACCGATCCTGTGTCCCTGCTGCATACATGCATCAAAAAATCCAAACGAGCAAGAAACCGGTCAGAACACGAAGATGATCTCAATTTTAAACAAATATCAGAATTTACTCCTAACTTACCGACACGCGTTCGTAGCCGTTCCAATTATCTGCACCGATCATCCGCAACTCCCAAAAATTACTAAATCTAACAAAATAGTAACGAACAACAGTCGATCATCTACAACATTTTGGAACCAAAAATCAACAGATGGAACTCAAGGCTCACTGGCGGTGATGATCGACGGGAATGAAGATCTGAGCCGCATGATCAAACGATGAGGAAAGCCCAATATATCGTCTTCGATCTGTATATGCAGACATCGATCATCGATTTCAAGAATGAAGAATCATGAATTATGAAATTTCTAAGAGATTTGAAAGAAACTCACCCGCGACTCGCCACTGAACAAACCACTGGAGTAGAGCGTGTCTTGCCGCTCGTCGAGGAAGGAATCGAATTGTCGACGAACTCTCTGGAAGAGAAATCGTCGTCCGCTGTCGCCAAAGTACAGAGAACTGAGCTGCAGTCACGTGTGTGGTCAATCATCGTCGAGAAACTCATCAGGAAGCCGATCATCCGCCGAGAAGAGCACCCGACGCCGTCGTCGACATCATCAACTCTCGAAAAATTAGGGTTAGGTCAGAATAAATTTGGGGAAAATCGGAGAGAAAGAAATGGTGAGCTCTGTAAAATTTCAGAGCTAAGAAAAAATAAGAATGGGACTTCTCTCTCTCTCCAGCCACCTATATATATTAAGTTAAACAATATGCAAAATGGTCCCTCCACTAATAGACTTTAAGCAGTAAAGCCCCCCCTTTTTCACTATTTGCACCAATTACAAAAAAAATTAGTTGAAAGGTGGTTACAAGTTTGTTAGGGATTGGAGACCACTCCAATAAATTTGAAAATTAGTTATTTGCCAAAATTTCAAATCTCCCTCCAAAAGCAATAATAAAATATTTATTCAAAATATTTAATCAAGAATTATTATTATTCGAAATGGTTTAAATCAAACTTATTATTATTTAGAAAACTTTAAGTATTTTTCAAAAATAGGAAGGTGGAGTTACAAATCTCTCCCCTTTAAAGTAATTTCATCCTCAAAATTTGAGAGACAACAAAACAAAATCACAATTAATTGTTTTAACACAAGTCATTTATTGAATTTAAATTTTTCGAAAACCAGAATACGATAAAGCAAACAAACTAGGATAGCGCTCCCGCATCTCGTCCTCGCTCTCCCATGTGGACTCTCCCAGAGAGTGGTGTCTCCACATGACTCGGAGAAGCGATATAGTCTGATTCCGCAATTGCTTCTTTCTCCGATCATGGATCTCCACTGGCTGCTCCTCATAGGTCAAGCTCGAACCCACCTCTAGTTCTGAGTAGTCCACCATATGGCTCGGATCCGAAATATAGAGTCGAAGCTGAGACACGTGGAAAATGTCATGCACTCCTTCCAAGCTAGCAGGAAGTGCTAGTCGATAAGCCACCTTGCCAATCCAAGCCATTACGTCGAAGGGTCCGATGAATCTGGGATTGAGCTTCCTGCCTCTGTCGAAAGGAATAATGCCTCTGGTTGGCGAGATCTCCAGAAACACCCTATCTCCAACTACAAACTCTAGTGGCCGTCTGCTGCTGTCCGTCCAGCGCTTCTGCTGATCCGGTTCAACTCTGAGACGCTCTCTGATCAATCTCACCTTCTCTGCTGAGTCTACCACCATCTCTGGCCCAAGCAAAATTCTCTCACCAACGTCGTCCCAAGATAAAGGTGTGCGATATCTCCGCCCATATAGTGGCTCGAACGGTGTCATCTCGATGCTAGCCTGATAATTATAGACAAACTCGACAAGATGCAAGTGATCCTTCCATGATGTACCTAAGTCGAGTGCGCAAACTCCCAGCATGTCCTCCAATTTTGAGTGGTCCTCTCAGACTGCCCGTCCGTCTGTGGATGATAGGCGGTGCTGAACTTCAATTGTGAACCTAAGCTCAGCTGTAGACTCCTCCAGAAGTGTGATATGAAATGGCTGTCCCTATTTGAGACGATACTCACTAGCACTCCGTGAATCCGCACTATCCGACGCATGTAGAGGTCTGCAAGCTTCTCGATCGACAACCCTACCTTGAACGGAATAAAGTGAGCAGATTTTGTCAATCTGTCCATGATAACCCAGATAGCATCCTTACCACCAGGCGTACGTGGTAAACCAGAGACAAAGTCCATGGTGATGTATTCCTACTTCCATTCCAGAATAGGTAAAGACTGGAGTAATTCTGCTGGTCTCTAGCATTTTGCCTTAACTTGTTGGCACACAAGGCATTAAGAAATAAATCTGGCAACTTTTCGTTTCATCCCATACCACCAAACATACTCCCGGAGATCCTTATACATCTTGGTAGATCCAGGATGAATAGAATACTGCGACTGAGGGGCCTTCTGCATAACCTCCTCTCGCAAATCCTTAGGCACACATAACTGGTTTCCGTGCCTCAGGGATCCATCATCTGCAATAGTAAAGTCGTCGAGCAATCCTGCCTCTGTCTGGCCTCTGAGACATCGGAGTCCCTCATCTAGAAACTGGGCCTCCTTGATCTTCTCTAACAGTCCTGACTGTATCTGCTTGTGCATCAGCTGCCCTCCAACTCCCGGAAGAACAATCTCATTCCCAAGGCTCTCAAGATCCTCTTGAAGATGTCGATCCATAGTAAGGAACATAGCAACAGGTTATCGACTAAGAGCATCTGCCACCACATTCGCCTTCCCAGGATGGTATTACATATTGATGTCAAAATCCTTCATGAGTTCCAGCCATCTTTGCTGCATCATATTCAGTTCCTTATGAGTGAAGACATACTTCAGGCTTTTATGGTCCATTAAGATGTCCACTCTCTCTCCATACAGATAGTGCTTCCACAGTTTCAAGGCAAAAATGACTGCTGCAAGCTCCAAATCATGTGTAGGATAATTCTTCTCATGAGGTCTCAACTGTCTAGAAGCATAAGCAATGACCCTCTTATTCTGCTCAAGCACACATCCCAAGCCTTTCTATGATGCATCGTTGTAGATGATGAACCCTCCAGATCCTGATGGCAAAGCTAAAACTGGCACTATAGTGAGTCTTCTCTTCAATTCTTCAAATGCTGACTGGCAGGCGTATCTTTAGATAAACTCCTCGTCCTTCCGCGTAAGCTTCGTCGTTGGCTCTGCTATCTTGGCAAAATCTTTTATGAACTTCCTATAGTAACCTGCTAGTCCCAGAAAACTATGAATCTCTACTACTGACTTGGGAGGTGTCCATGCTTCCATAGCTTCAATCTTCTTGGAATCTACAGATATTCCCTCTTCAGTCACCACATGCCCCAAGAACTCCACTCTGTCCAAGAAGAACTCGTACTTCGAGATCTTTTCGAATAGCTTCTCTTTTCGCAGAATCTCTAACACAATCCGTAGATGCTCCATATTCTCTTCCTCAGTCTTCGAATAGATCAGAACGTCGTCAATGAAGACTACGACAAACTTGTCCAAATTCTTGTGAAAAACTTTCTTCATCAAGTTCATAAACACTGCTGGAATATTGGTGAGTCTGAATGGCATCAGCAAGAATTCATACTGGCTGTAGCCGGTATTGAAAGTTGTCTTTGGGATATCCTGCTCCCGAACCTTCATCTGATGATACCCCAACTGAAGGTCAATCTTTAAAAAGACCTTAGCTCCACTAAGCTGATCAAACAGCTTATCAATCTGCGGTAATGGGTATTTATTCTTGATAGTGATGTTATTGAGTACACGGTAAACGATGCACATTCTAACAGTCCCATCCTTCTTCAGTATGAAGAGTACCAGTGCTTCCTAGGGTAAAGCATTGGACCGAATAAAACCTTTGCCTTCCAACTCATCTATCTAGGCCTTCAACTCAGCAGCTTCTTTCGGGTTGATCTTATAGCAATGCTGGGACTTTGGTACTGATTCGGACACTAAGTCGATGCTGAACTCTACATCTCGATCTGGTGGCAATCCTGGCAACTCCTTCGGGAAAATATCGAAAAACTCGGAAATCAACGAATGTGGCAACTTCTGATCTTCTGCAACTGCTCTGAAGTAGACTTCCTCTGGTCTCTCTGCAATCCGTCTGCTGATCTCAAACGGTAGAACTCCAGGCGGCTAAAAATCACCTTCCCTTTATGGCAGTCTGTTACAACAAACTGCTCACTCATCAAGTCGATGCCAAGGACTATATCAAATTCGGGCAATAGCATCACTAGAAGTCGAGCTCTAAGCTCCCTTCCAGCTATAGTGATAGGGCAATCCTCCATCGTACTAACTGACACTATCCCTCCTCCTGTCATAATCCGACAGTTCCTCCTAGTGGGCTTAGGTGTGAAGCCATGTCAATACAGAAACTAATATGATACAAAGCTATGTGTGGCTCCAGAATCAAATAATGCAATGGCAGAAAAGGAATGTAAAAGGATAGAACCTGTAATCACATCTGGAGCTGCCTCATCCTCCTCAACTGTGGCCATGACATAAGCACGTCTCTGCTGTGGTGGCCCCCTCTGTTGCTGATGATGTGTAAAATGCTGCTGCCGAGTAGGTAAAGCCTGAACCCTCTGTGGTACAACTAGTAATGCTCTGGGTGGTGCAGATGGTGGTCCTCCAGCTCCTCAAGGTCCTCTAGTAAGTCGAGCTGTAGCCTATGGGTAGTCCCTCATCTGATGTGCGTTAGATCGGCAAAATAAGCAGAGCCCGAACCTCTTACGGCATTCGTCGAAGCGGTGTCCTGGCCGGTAACAGAAAGCGCAAGTAGCTGCCTACTGCTGTCTCTGTGGCTGCTGTACAGGAACTCTGGCTGGACGGTGATGCTGCTGTAGCCTCGTCTGAATCTTAGCCCTCTTCGTCGGTGTCTGGAAGCTGCTGCTGCCGATGTCCCGGTCCCTCTTCAGCTTCCAATCTGCCTCTTTCTCCACAGCCTGAGCAATATTGATGATGCTCGCATAGGTCATCGCCTGGCTGATCGCCACTGTATGTCTTAACTCTCTGGTGAGGCCCTTCTTGAACCTCTAAGCCCTATCCTCTGGTGTACTGACTAGGCTCTCCGCGAACTTGCTAAGTCGGGTGAACTCTGATGTGTACTTCGCCACCGTCATGTTCCCCTGCTACAATGCCTCGAACTGCATCCGAAGCTCATCTCGCTCCACGTCGGAGAAGAACTTCTCCCTGAACAGAGTTTTGAAGTTTGTCCAAAGAACCTGGGGTGCAGCTAACTGAGGCTCCTCTCGGTACCAAGCTCTGGCAAGATCAAAGAGTCGCATGCTCACAACTTGTCACGATCCGCTCCCGAATAATCGGACACGAGTCGCACACGCCTAGCCTTCATTGTTAGACACAATGAAGTAAGCTGTACCAAAAGCTAGGAAAATCTAACCAGATAATCAAGACAAGTAAAAATCACAGCATCTATAACGTATCCCAGAATGATCACCATAATCCACAAATCCAAATATCATAAAGTACCAGAAGGAGTGAAAAGTGCTATGAACTCTAAAGTCGATATCTAAAAGTAAAGCTAGGTAGTCTAAACCTGAAGCCTCAAGCTAAGTCACGTCCTGCTCAGCTAATATCCTGGGCTCTGGCCCATAGAGTAGAACAATATCCTACAAGCACCTGCAACATATCCTAGTCAGGAGCAGAGCTAAGTATATCCAAGGAAATGAACATGAACATCATGGTATGAATCAAGAAACAGGAAAAATATATATAAGTACAGGAAATGAGACAAGACATGAAACTGAGCAGGAAATACTGAAAGTAAAACAAGGAACATGGTAAGAATCCTGAACATGAAATACAGCCTGAACATGAAGTACAACCTGAATCATGAAATACAACCTGAACATGAAATACAACCATGAATCCTGAAAAACAACCTGAATCCTGACATGTGCAATAATGAAATACATCTAGATTGTGACCGGCTTGGGTAGATGTAATGAACCTGAAATGGTACGGCTTTATCCCCGCGTGCACGGTACGGGACCCAAGCTATTCACATGAGTAGTAACATGGTTTGATCACATATCTATAGTATTTCCCCTCCCAGACGCAAATGATACATGGAACATGAAACCAGACAATATCGTGATATATCGTGTCATCAAGGAGATACAAGAATGAATATGAAGACATGAGAAATGAACAAATCCGAGGGGTATACTTGCCTGGCTCCGAGTGATCAAGAAAAGGTGGTAGAGCTGAGAATCCTCCTGTTTATAAATTTATAAGTTGATTAAAATCTATACAAGTTCTAACTTTGTGGTTACAACTTCCAACATGCTTATTTGTAGAGTACCAATATTGATAGCTATACTCAATCTAGCAAGATATCTAAATACTATAGGCAATATATATAGAACCAGCTTCCTATAAGCTAGCTATAAAGACAAGGTTCTTCCTTAAGAGGATTAGATGGTCAAACACTATAGCTACAAAAGAACAGACTAAGCTAAAAGTAACTAAATGAAATAAACTTCAAGTATCTAATATACTCTAATGGCAGCCATGACTGAATCCCATATACAAAATATGATATACAATCTATCTTAACAGAATATTAATTAGGTGGACATATCTACTAATTATGTATCATATAGTAATTTGCAAGAGAAAATCACATTATTATTTAGGTAGTGATTAGGTCTAAATAACTAATTAGTAGACTATTTATAAGATAGCGGTTAACTAACAAAAATTATTATGATACAATACTTATTAGCAATATTATTAGTTAAAATAGATAATAATATTTTTTGGAACATTACTATCAAATTATTAAGACATACAAATCAATAACAAAGCTAAATGATATAAATTGCAATATGGATACTAAAGAGATAATTTAACTCAACCCACCAGTTCATGACTCAACCAGGGTTTAACCTAAATCATTAACACTGATTCAACTCAACCAATTCCTTAAGTTTTCCCACAATCAAGCCCAACCAGTAAGGCTATTAGTTTGGCCTAAATACGCCAAGTCCCACTCACTTCAGAGTAAAAAATTACACATAGCCAACTCCATGCTACAGTACAGAAGAACATTCAGAATAAAACAAAAATCCAATAAGCCTTCAAAACCAATAATCCTAGCAACAATACAAACTAAAAGGTTAGCCAACATTGAGAACCTGCACTCTAGTTCAATTCCAAAACTAATTCCTTCCTTCAATAGAATATAGGCCAAACCGAGCCAAACCTCATTAGGAGAATACTCACCACAGTAACACACAACCACTTCTAATCAATTATACATTAATTTATACAAACTCAAATAAGAATAAATTGTACAGACCAAAAAATAAAAAAAATCAGAATACAAAATTTCGGTTTGTCGAACTCCCATCCACACAACTCCTTCCTGTTGCCAAACACAAGGGCACGACCGTTCTTGACACGAGCTAATCAATGGACACGAACACTCGAATTCACCCGCTCCCATCACAGTCCTGCCCAGCCCACACTATCAATCCTACGTATAACAGTGCTCGAAAAGCGAATGCAACCAGACACAAGTCAAGGGACACAGACATTAACCCAAAATTAACTAGGTACCAGAAGAATTGAACAAAACTAAGTAATGAAGCAGAAGTTACCTCGAAGAAATCTATTCCAAAATCTGGAGATTCGATTGACAACATCGGACACAGTCCGATCAATCCAACTCGTTCGAACACCCGGCAATAGCTGGAGTGGATCAATCTTGCGATAAAGAAATTCAACTCAGTCCAAGGGATCTAGATCAAGTCGAAAGCGCGAACAGGGGCGGTGATCGGAGAAATTTGCCAGGATCCATTATTGAGAAGATCACCTTACCAGCGACGTGGAGACGAACGTTGCCGAGACTGGAGCTCGCGGTGGAGGAACTCGCCGCCGGTCGGGTCGCACGGTGCCGACAACACTGCTGTGGAGATGGCGCCATCGAAGAGGTGTGGCTCTGCCTTCACCGCAGATGGCTCAGTCCCGAGGAATCGATCGCCGGAGATTACCTTCGACGGGTGGCATCACCGGCCGGGTCAGTCGTCGCTGCTGGAAAGGAGCCGATACGTCGCCGTCGAAGTGAACTCCACCACTGGTGTCGCAGAGTGGCGACCACCGCAGCCATGGTCGCTCCCTCGGAACTAGGGTTAGGTTAGGCCGGATTGGGAAAATTTGGAATGAGTTAGGAAGAATCGAAAAAAGGAAAGAATTGGAAAAATAAACGCAGCTCTCTCTCTCTCCTCAAACTCATATAAGGGAAAAATTAAGATTTGCTAAAAACCCCCTTCGCCCAAGAATATTACTCATAGGTCCCTCCGCTCAAGAAATTTACAGAAAAACCCTCCCCCTTTTCAGTATTTCCAGAAATGATAAAAAAATCAGTTTAAACTTTTGGAAAAATGGGGACCACAAGTTGGTTGTAACAACTTTTCAAATTTGAAAAAATTGCTCCGAAATTATTTCCCTCTAAAATATCAACCATCATATTTATTAATTAAAATAATTAAAACTAACTTTTAATTTGAAACCCAAAAATCAATTTCTATTTTTAAAATCAAAAAATTTTTCTTCTAGGAAAATCGGGAAGTGGAGTTAAAAATCTTCCCTCCTTAAAATAATTCCGTCCTCGAAATTCGAGAGGCAAAAAACAAACTCAAAGCAAATCCTAAGAAAGTTCAACACAATTTATTTATTGTATTTAAAATTTCTTAATATCAAAATACAATCAGACAAACAAACTGGGATAGCGCTCCCGCATCTCGTCCTCGCGCTCCCATGTGGACTCTCCCGGAGAGTGATGTCTCCACATGACGCGAACAAGTGGAATAGATTTGTTCCACAGGCGCTTCTCCCTCTGATCAAGGATCTCCACTAGCTGCTCCTCGTAGGTCAAGCTCGGATCCACCTCTTGCTTAAAGTAGTCCACCACATGGCTCGGGTCTGGAATGTAGCGTCGGAACTGAGACACATGGAAAACATCGTACACTCCCTCCAAGCTAGTTGGAAGTGCTAGTCGATATGCCACCTCGCCAATCCGCGCTGTCACGTCGAAAGGCCCGATGAATCTAGGACTGAGCTTCCCGCCTCTGCCAAATCTGATGACGCCTCTAGTTGGTGAGATCTTCATGAATACTCTATCTCCAAACACGAACTCCAGTGGCCGTCTGCTGCTGCATGTCCAGTGCTTCTGCCGATCCTGTGCGACTCTGAGATGCCCTGAGCCTTTGAGATCAAATACGATAATTACACACAAGAAATTGAAATAATACGATCTAACAATGATCAAGGATTAAATTGGCACGAATGGAATGAAGTTTCGATTACAACTTAGAGGAGCAAAATCATGAAGACACAAACTATTAAGTACGATCAAAATTGATAGTTTAACACAAGTGGACCAGGACAAGATAGGAAGGTCATGGTTAAATAGACATGATTTAAGATCGAAGTTTAGACAAGACACAAACAAAGTATGGAATCAAACTATGGCAATGTATAATTTTGAGGAATTCAATGATCTAATGATAAAATACTAGAAGGAAAATTTAGCAAGGGTTGATTGAGGAGACGTACGCAATACTCAGGAGATAAAGTATCAAATCAGGATGAACGTGCAAGGATCTGTGATTCTCGAAAACCAATAATCATATAAAAAGGGATAAAGTTTCCATGGTGTCCGGGAACATATAGCTATTTAAAATTACTTTGCCTAGAATCTCTACCCCGCCAGTATATATCTGACTGCATTGGACTTTCGGCTCCGTGACTCAAATAACAATATGTCACCGAATAATCTGTCAATCTTATCCATTTTCCAACAATCATTGACGAAGCAACCCAAGAGATCAAGGTATGAAGAATATGACAAGTCTCGACAGTACTCGAAAACCTATGATTGTCTGAAATCACTTCAACTTAAAGTTCCTGCCTCGCCAGTACGCTACTGGCTGCAGTGAACCCTCGGTCTCCATAATCCAGCTAATGGCTATAGCGCACAACTGTCACGCCCTAGTAGGTCATCGAATAGTCTTTCAACTTTATCCATAGAAAATTTTAAGAAATTACAAATGAGTTTCAATAGTCCAAGTTACAAAAATGGTGAGATTATATGACTATTAGAATACAAGGGTTTATTAGGTACTAAGAGATGACAAGGGATCCAATCAGTAAGTATAAAAGGGCAACCAGGAAGATTTAAAATTTCAGACAGTTAGCGAAGTTCCAAATTATAACGAAATTTCAACTGATATCTGGAATGGTAACAAGATTTCATATATGGGACATTATCCCGAAGGTATAACAGTCTCGAAGGATGAACAGTAGAAAGGCATCAAATATAAGACATTGTCGCAAAATAAGAAATAAATCGCACAGTGGAAACGAAGTTCAACAAAATCTCAAGTAATGACAAAATCTTGAACAGATCCCGAATGGGAAATGAAATCTCCAATAGTATACAAAGTCTCATTAGAACTAAAATATCAACAAAATTACAGATAGAAAGTAATTCTCGAACAAAAAGCAAGGTCATGACTAGTGAGGAGAAATAGGGTATCAAGTAGAGAATAGGGAACAAGCATTGAATGGTGAGTATGAAACAAGCGAAATCTCAAATAGGAAACGAGGTCAAATATGGTCGTGAACAAAACAAATTCTTGAATAGGAGGCAAAATCTCGAAGGAAAGCAAGTCCGAATAGGAAACAGGATCTCAAAATCACGATTAGAAAACCAAATTTCAATAAAGCCTCGAATAGAAAACTGAAACGAGTAGGAAGCAAGATCGAAACAAAGTAGTAGACAACAACTCTCAAATCAAAAATCATGAATGGAAAACAAGTCTCATATAGAGAATGAGTCATAATCCCAAAATAGGAAAAGAAATCTTCAAACCTTCAAAGGAATCCTCAACAATGTCCTGAATAGGACGAAGCTTAAACAAGGTTTCGAATAAGGAATAGGGTTTCGAAATGAAATCTCGAGTAGGAATTAAATCTCAATTAACACGAAGTTTGATGAGGGAACAAAATTTCCAAATATGAGCCAACACTAGGAAACAAAGTCATGAATGGTGAATATGCAAATAGTATCGAATAGTGGATTTCAACCAATTATCGAATTGTGGATCTAAAACAAGTTTACCGAATAGAAAACAATATCTCGAAATAAGTTTCGAATATCAATCAAGGTTTCAAAATGGAAACAAGAAGTTTCAAGAAATGATTTAGGTGCTTAAAGAAATTTAAGGGAGGCTGGATTGCGAATCAAGACACATGGTTTTCCCAACCATGCAAAAGAAATCTTCTGTTCAGTCTATCTTCAGTATGCCTCCGGGACTGGAATTACTTCAACTTCTTCAACTGTCCTATCGTAGGCTGATCCCCGTGGTAATGCTCCATATAGCTACCGAATCTAGAGAGGCTGGTCCCCTTGCTGTAGTCTTGGTGCTCTTCGTGTTCGCCCTTAAGCAGTGTGATCAATGGTCTTTGGCAATCCTTGACTTGATGGGCAGGCGATCCGTATTACAAGTATAGCCTCCGTCTTTTGCGGCATTCGTCGTAGTGGTGTCCTGAGCTGCGGCAGAAAATACAATTGATCATTGACTGGATCTGAATCTGGATCTCCCGCTGAGGTAACTGAAATGTAGGGACTCTGGCAGAAATATATGGTTGCTGGCTGCTGACTGCTGAGATCCTGATGCTCTTCGATCATTGTGATCTGCGACTTGCTGGCAATCCTTCATCCAGTGAATGTGGGCCTGAATCTGTCTCTGATGAGGTGACTGAAGAAACACTGTCTGAGTGTGGCAACGCTCTACGGATCCACAGTAGTTGCTATCTTCATCATAAATCTTCATGTTCCTCCCGAGCTTCAGTTTTTCGTCTTGTTGTATGTCCTACGAGCTGGGTCTCCCGGTTGGTGACTTCAATCTTCAGAGGAGTCGGATCCTCAAAGACTTGGATGATCTTCAGTGGCGGCCCCGGGTTTTCAATATGCTCCTCGGTGTAAGATATGCGTTCGGTGTCTGGCATGCTCCCTCTGGTTGTCAAGGGACTCTTCAATGTCTCCGTCAACTACGTACTACCCATGGGGATAGTACGGTGATAGAAGGTAGTGGCAGCTCTAAACCTTCAAGTGTAGGTAGATCAACAGTTCTGGTGTTGCATGCCTTTGAACTATCTGAAAAACAGAAAACCATTAAAATAACCTAGACCTAAATACAACAAGTGTTTATAGAATATCAATATACCTGATATACCTGATATACTATTATTTTCCGATTTTTCTATGCTGTGATCAAGTTTTCCTAGTTTAATCAAGTCCCCCAATAGTACTCTAATACCTAGGTACCATTAGGATACACCTGCATGGGCTACCACTAAAAACATGTCACGACCCGCTCCCGAATAATCGAACACGAGTCGCACACGCCCAGCCTTCATTATTAGACACAATGAAGTAAGCTGTACCAAAAGCTAGGGAAATCTAACCAAATAATCAAGACAAGTAAAAAATCACAGTATCTATAACGTATCCCAGAATGATCACCATAATCCACAAATCCAGATATCATAAAGTACCAGAAGGAGTGAAAAGTGCTATGAACTCTAAAGTCAATATCTAAAAGTAAAGCTAAGTTGTCTAAACCTGAAGCCTCAAGCTAAGTCACGTCCTGCTCAGTTAATATCCTGGGCTCTGGCCCATAGAGTAGAACAATATCCTACAAGCACCTGCAACATATCCTAGTCAGAAGCGGAGCTAAGTATATCCAAGGAAATGAACATGAACATCATGGTATGAATCAAGAAACAGGAAAAAATATATAAGTACAGAAAATGAGACAAGACATGAAACTGAGCAGGAAATACTGAAAGTAAAACAGGGAACATGGTAAGAATCCTGAACATGAAATACAGCCTGAATATGAAGTACAACCTGAATCATGAAATACAACCTAAACATGAAATACAACCATGAATCCTGAAAAACAACCTGAATCCTGACATGTGTAATAATGAAATACATCTAGATTGTGATCGGCTTGGGTAGATGCAATGAAGCTGAAATGGTACGGCTTTGGCCTCGCGTGCACGGTACAGGACCCAAGCTATTCACAAGAGTAGTAACAGGGTTTGATCACATATCTATAGTATTTCCCCTTCCAGATGCAAATGATACATGGAACATGAAACCAGACAATATCGTGATATATCGTGTCATCAAGGAGATACAAGAATGAATATGAAGACATGAGAAATGAACAAATCTGAGGAGTATACTTGCCTGGCTCCGGGTGATCAAGAAAAGGTGGTAGAGATGGGAATCCTCCTGTTTATAAATTTATAAGTTGATTAAAATCTATACAAGTTCTAACTTTGTGGTTACAACTTCCAACATGCTTATTTGTAGAGTACCAATATTGATAGCTATACTCAATCTAGCAAGATATCTAAATACTATAAGCAATATATATAGAACCAGCTTCCTATAAGCTAGCTATAAAGACAAGGTTCTTCCTTAAGAGGATTAGATGGTCAAACACTATAGCTACAAAAGAACAGACTAAGCTAAAAGTAACTAAATGAAATAAACTTCAAGTATCTAATATACTCTAATGGCAGCCATGACTGAATCCCATATACAAAATATGATATACAATCTATCTTAACAGAATATTAATTAGGTGGACATATCTACTAATTATGTATCATATAGTAATTTGCAAGAGAAAATCACATTATTATTTAGGTAGTGATTAGGTCTAAATAACTAATTAGTAGACTATTTATAAGATAGCGGTTAACTAACAAGAATTATTATGATACAATACTTATTAGCAATATTATTAGTTAAAATAGATAATAATATTTTCTGGAACATTACTATCAAATTATTAAGACATACAAATCAATAACAAAGCTGAATGATATAAATTGCAATATGGATACTAAAGAGACAATTTAACTCAACCCACCAGTTCATGACTCAACCAGGGTTTAACCTAAATCATTAACACTGATTCAACTCAACCAATTCCTTAAGATTTCCCACACTCAAGCCCAACCAGTCAGGCTATTAGTTTGGCCTAAATACGCCAAGTCCCACTCACTACAGAGTAAAAAATTACACATAGCCAACTCCATGCTACAGTACAGAAGAACATTCAGAAAAAAACAAAAATCCAATAAGCCTTCAAAACCAATAATCCTAGCAACAATACAAACTAAAAGGTTAGCCAGCATTGAGAACCTGCACTCTAGTTCAATTCCAAAACTAATTCCTTCCTTCAATAGAATATAGGCCAAACCGAGCCAAACCTCATTAGGAGAATACTCACCACAGTAACACACAACCACTTCTAATCAATTATACATTAATTTATACAAACTCAAATAAGAATAAATTGTACAGACCAAAAAAATATAAAAAATCAGAATACAAAATTCTGGTTTGTCGAACTCCCATCCACACAACTCCTTCATGTTGCCAAACACAAGGGCACGACCGTTCTTGACACGAGCTAATCAATGGACACGAACACTCGAATTCTCCCGCTCCCATCACAGTCCTGCCCAGTCCACACTATCAATCCTACGTATAACAGTGCTCGAAAAGTGAATGCAACCGGACACAAGTCAAGGGACACAGACATTAACCCAAAATTAACTAGACAGCAGAAGAATTGAACAAAACTAAGTAAGCGGAAGTTACCTCGAAGAAATCTATTCCAAAATCTGGAGATTCGATTGACAACATCGGACACAGTCCGATCAATCCAATTCGATCGAACACCCGGTAATAGCTGGAGTGGATCAATCCTGCGACAAAGAAATTTAACTCAGTCCATGGGATCTAGATCAGGTCGAAAGCGCGGACAGGGGCGGTGATCGGAGAAATTTGCCAGGATCCATTATTGAGAAGATTACCTTACCAGCGACGTGGAGACGAACGTTGCCGAGACTGGAGCTCGCAGTGGAGGAACTCGCCGCCGGTCGGTCGTGCGGTGCCGATAATACTGCTGTAGAGATGGCACCGTCGAAGAGGTGTGGCTCTGCCTTCACCGCAGATGGCTCAGTCCCGAGGAATCAATCGCCGGAGATCACCTTCGAAGGGTGGCATCACCGGCCGGGTCAGTCGTCGCTGCTGGAAAGGAGCCGATACGTCACCGTTGAAGTGAACTCCACCACTGGTGTCGCGGAGTGGCGGCCACCGCAGCCATGGCCGCTCCCTCGGAACTAGGGTTAGGTTAGGCCGGATTGGGAAAATTTAGGATGAGTTAGGAAGAATCGAGAAAAGGAAAGAATTGGAAAAATAAACGCAGCTCTCTCTCTCCTCAAACTCATATAAGGGAAAAATAAAGATTTGCTAAAAACCCCCTCCGCCCAAGAATATTACTCATAGGTCCCTCCGCTCATAAAATTTACAGAAAAACCCTCCCCCTTTTCAGTATTTCCAGAAATGATAAAAAAATCAGTTTAAACTTTTGGAAAAATGGGGGACCACAAGTTGGTTGTAACAACTTTTCAAATTTGGAAAAATTGCTCCTAAATTATTTTCCTCTAAAATATCAACCATCATATTTATTAATTAAAATAATTAAAACTAACTTTTAATTTGAAACCCAAAAATCAATTTCTATTTTTAAAATCAAAAAATATTTATTCTAGGAAAATCGGGAAGTGGAGTTACACAACTTCCACCTTCAGGTCATCCGAGATCCTGCCATCTTCAGCATCCGCTTCGCATTTTCCAGCCACTCATCCGCATATACAATCCCCTCATGACCCTAGAAATCTATCGGACAAAGGTTCTGGTAGTCTCTGGCAGTCCTCGGTCTCGGTGCTGCTGGTGTTGTAGGTGCTACCGGTGCTGGTGCTGCCGGCTCTCGGGTCCTGAGTGCATCCACGACTGTCGCTCGAAACTGTGCGGCCTAATGGTTCTGAGCCTCCATGAACTGCTGGAACATGGCTATCACCTGAGTGCCATCGTAAGTCATCGTCGGGGGTAGCGGAGGAAAGATAGGAGGCGGTGACGGAAGTTGCTCTACCGGAACGTCTGGTGCAGACTGTCCCGTACTGCCTGCAACTTTGAGCTGATCCGTGGTCTTCCTCGTATTAACCATCCTGCAATAAAAGAAAACTTCGTGATTGATAAAAATCTAACCTATAAGTAAATGTAAATGTTTTGTATAATATCCATATACCCGATGTACCCGATTTCCTATGTTGTGATTCAAGTTTCCTCGTTTAAATCAAGTCCCCCAATAGTACACTAATACCTAGGTACTATTAGGATAGACCTGCATGGGCCACTACTAAAAATATGTCACGACCCGCTCCTAAATAATCGGACAATAGTCGGACACGTCCAGCCTTCATCGTTAGACACGATGAAGTAAGCTGTACCAATCTCTAGGAAAACTACAAGTCTAGACATATATGAATATAAACCACAGCATCTATATAAGCGAATCCCAGAATCAAAGTACATGTCTAAGAGTTATTACATTCATCCAGCTAAAATAAAGTCTGACTGTCTCAAGTACAATAGAATATAAACTGCTAAGGATAAGATACTAGGCTTCCTCAGCCTCTAAGTCCAGAGCAACTCCAGCTGGCTCTACTGTATCTATAGGCTCACGGTCATAGTAGGAGTCACACAATGCCTCCATCTCACCTGTAAAATATCCTAGTCAGGAGCATAGCAAAGTACAGTTCTAGGTAATGAACAAGAACATCATGATATGGAAATGAGTACAGGAGAACAGAAATATGTACAGGAGTACATAAATATCGGTACGGCTTAGGACCCGCGTGCACGATGCTTGGCCTAAGCTATCAACATGAATATTGTAACCGAGGTTTGGTCACATAGCTAGTGTATTTTCCCTCCCCAACACAAGTAAGTACAAGAACAGGAAAATACAAGGGTACAAGATATCGTGTCATGACGTGTCACAAGAAAAGTACAAGATATGTAAATGCACAAAAAACATAGAAAAGTACTTGTTTTGCTCCGGGAAAGTATAGGTAATGAATGGAGCAAGATGTCCTCATGTTTAAAAATTACAAGTTGGTAAAGATCTATATACCAGTTACTAGGTAAACCTAACTCATCTATTGGTCTACTATATAGGTAACCAGTATATTTAAATAGAAGAGAATTATTTTAGTTTTAACAAAAAGAGGTTAGTTTATAAAGGCTAACTATGATTAAGTTCATAAATTACTCCACTGACCATAATACATAAAAAATACTATTTGTCTTATCGTATTAGTATAGTATATTTAAATAAAATATAATGCCTTGATGAAGATACACTTAATACCTTAAACCTACCACACTTAATTATTTATTAAAATATTTATTGTAGAGACAACTTAGCAACCAGCTATAGGTGAACCCATTAACCATACTACACAGGTTCATCATGTGTTCATATTTATTGTACCAATACTTAAGTCCATATGTGATTTCAACTCCATCAGCTAACTACCCATCAACACACAGCTAACACCTGGTCTCATAATCTGAGCTGCACTTGACCAATCGTGCAGATTTCCAAACTTGACCAAAGAAATCTTCAGGAACCAACACAAAGTAAAGAAAAGAATAATCCAAAGAGTTTATAGTTAAATTTACATAAAGTATTTAATTAAAACCAACCTCCTTCTGAACCATATAGCTAGAAGACCCAGAATTTCAAGAAGTTATTACACTTAGGACACACACACAACCAATCTAACTTAAAGCCACCTGCAGCTCAATATGACTAGAATCTCATAGTCAATCGGTTTAGCAACTCCAACACACAGAAGCTCAAATCATAATAGAAATACAAACTGGAATAGGGATGGACTCATAGAGGAATATGCAATCAGCAAAAGTGAAATCAAAATAAGAACTAAACACAGAATATTCGATAAAATCTACAACCAAATGCTAAAAGCCTCCAATTAACAGCCATTCCCCAACCAGACACGCGTTCATATTCTCAGACACGATCAACACTTGGACACGGCTACCCATTCGGCATACGACCACAACAAAATTAGGACACACAACACCCACGTCCAAAAGCAGACACGAACACACGCATAACACATGAAACGATCACAACACAGCTTGGATTATGACCAAATCAACCAGGCACAAGTACAGAATAAAAGGAATTAAAGTAGGTTAGGGAGTTACCTGGATAGAATCCTAATTCAGAACCGATACTTGATTAACAAAGACACGGACACCGATCCTGTGTCCCTGCTGCACACATGCATCAGAAAATCCAAACGAGCAAGGAGCCGGTCAGAACACGAAGATGATCTCAACTTCAAACGAATATCAGAATTTACTCCTAACTTACCGATACGCGTTCGTAGCTGTTCCAATTATCTGAACCGATCACCCGCAGCTCCAAAAGATTACTAAATCTAACAAAATAGCAACGAACAACAGTCGATCATCTACAACATTTCGGAACCAAAAATCAACAGACGGAACTCAAGACTCACCGGCGGTGATGATCGACAGAAATGATGATCTGAGCCGCCTGATCAAACGATGAGGAAAGTCCAACAGATTGTCTCTGAACTGTATATGCAGACATCGATCATCGATTTCAAGAATGAAGAATCATGAATTATAAAATTTCTAAGAGATTCAAAAGGAACTCACCCGCGACTCGCCACTGAATAAACCATCGGAGTAGAGCACGTCTTACCGCTTGTCGAGGAAGAAATCGAAGTGTCGACGAACTCTCTGGAAGAGAAATTGCCGTCTGCTGTCGCCGAAGTACGGAGAACTGAGCTGCAGTCACGCGTGTGGTCAATCGTCACCGAAAAACTCGTCAGAAAGCCGATCATCTGCCGAAAAGAGCACCGGACACCATCGTCGACATCATCAACTCTCGGAAAATTAGGGTTAGGTCAAAATAAATTTGGGGAAAACCGAAGAGAAAGAAATGGTGAGCTCTGTAAAATTTCAGAGCTAAGAAAAAATGAGAATGGGACTTCTCTCTCTCTCCAGCCACCTATATATATTAAGTTAAACAATATGCAAAATGGTCCCTCCACTAATAGACTTTAAGCAGTAAAGCCCCCCCTCTTTCACTATTTGTACCAATTACCAAAAAAAATTAGTTGAAAGGTGGTTATAAGTTTTTTAGGGATTGGGGACCACTCCAATAAATTTGAAAATTAGTTATTTACCAAAAATTCAAATCTCCCTCCAAAAGCAATCATGAAATATTTATTCAAAATATTTAATCAAGCATTATTATTATTCGAAATGGTTTAAATCAAACTTATTATTATTTAGAAAACTTTAAATATTTCTCGAAAATAGGAAGGTGGAGTTACACGCTTGTTTGAAGACACGAACTTCTTGAGAAGTTTAATGATAGTTTTATTGAAGGCTTCTGCTAACCCATTAGCCGCTGGATTGTAGGCAGTAGAGACTACATTCTGGATTCGATTCTTATCGCAGAACCGATAGAATGCATGGCTGGCAAATTGTGCACCATTATCATGGATGATCCTGCGAGGTAGGCCGAAGCGATAGATAACGTGATGTTTGATAAAACTGATCACGTTCGACGTCTTTACTTCGGTGAGAGGTATAGCTTCCGTCTATTTAGAGAAGTAATCAGTTATAGCTAGGATAAACCGATGTCCTCTGGAAGATGACAGGCTGATTGGGCTATGGCATTCATGTCCCAGGCTTCAAAAGGCCAAGATGCTGCCATCAGGTATAGAAACTCCGAAGGTTGATGAATGAAGTCGGCATAAAACTGATAAGCCCTACACTTCTTTGCATATTCAACAGCATCTGCTATCATCGTGGGCTAATAATAACCCATTCGTCTGAGGCAATCTTATAATTTGGGGCCTGGTTGATGTGTACCATAAACTCCATCGTGAGCCTCACGGAGTGCATGTTTGGCTTCTGTGTCTGATAAACATCGTAACAGTAGCCCGTCATAAGAGCGTCGGTACAGCATTTTGGTAGCTATATTATAATAAAATCTGAGGGATCATCTTTGGACAGATACTAGTTCTTTTGGGTTCCCAGGGAGGATTCCATAGACAACGTAGTCTATGAAAGGAAATCTCCAGTCTTTAATGTCGACGTTTGTTTCCGTTGTGTAACTATGATGAGTATGCAAGGCATCTTTCACACAAAATAGTTCTCGACCAGATACTGTGATCGACTGCTAAGTATTGGTACGGACGGTCTGGGAAACGGCAAGACCGGCTAAAGCATCTACTTCTATATTCTATAGTCGAGGCACATTCTCGTTGAAGAATCCAGCAAAAGTACAAGCCAATTCGATTATCGCTTTGTGATATGGGATGAGATCTTCATGACGAACTTCATAATCCCCTCAGACCTGACTAACTATTAGCTTAGAATCACCTTAAGCTTCTAGATAGTCAACTCCCAGTCATTTTGCCAGTTGCAGGCCGATCAATAGGGCATTATATTCGGCCACGTTGTTGGTGCATGGTTCCATGAGAGAATATATATGGTATATAACCAGATGGTCGGAAGACACAAGCATGATGCCTACTCTGGCTATAATATTTCCTTTAGGTCTTGTTCTTGATGCACCGTCAAAGAACATTCACCAAATGGGGCCACTATTTCAACGAGTATTTCGTCGTAGAGTTTGGATGATTCTAGCACCGGATGAGCCGCTAGGAAATCAGCTAATACTTGGCCTTTTACTGCCTTCTGAGGGACAAACAACATATCATATGGAGTCAAGAGCATTGCCCATATAGCTAAACGAGAATTAAGAGAACCCGGTTTAGTCATGAGTATTCTGAGAGGATTGACTTTAGATATGATATGGATAGTCTGTCCAGACACATAGTGGCATGTCTTCTGGATAGCAAATACCAGTGCAAGACATTCATTTTCTACAGGTGTGTATCTGTGCTCGGTACCCACCATCGTGTGGCTGAGGTAGTAGATTGCATGTTCATTCTTCTGAGCTAATAGGGCACCAAAGAAATGATTCATAGCGCGAACATATAGTAAGAAGGGCTTCCCCATTATTGGAGCCACCAATACTGGGAGGCTTGTGAGATACTTCTTGATGTTGATAAATGTGTGTTGACATTGTTCGGTCCAGACGAAAGATACGCCTTTCTTCATGAGCTGAGTAAACGGTTGACACCTTCCAGAAAGGTTCAAAATGAATCGTCAGATGTAGGCTAGCCTTCTTTGAAGTTTACGTAGCTCTTTGAGATTTCTTGGGGGATGCACATCGAGGATAGTTTTCACTTTCTCCGGATCAAGATGTATACCCTTTGAAGTGATAACGAAACCAAGGAACTTGCCGTTGGAGACTCCCAGAAAAGACTTGGTTGGATTCATCTTGAGTTGGTATGAACGCGTTAGTTCGAACACCGTTCTCAAGTCTTGGAGGTGGTTGCCCTTGAGACAGACTTTTAACTATGATATCGTCTACGTAGCATTCTACTATTTTGCACAAATGATCGCAAAAAATTGTGTTCATAGCTCGCTGGTATGTCGCCCCTGTATTTTTCAATCAGAAGGGCATCACCGTATAGCAGTATACCCCAACGGTGTTTGAAAATATGTGTGCTTCTCATCGTCGGGGAACATCTTGATCTGGTTGTAGTCTGAGAATCCATCCATGAAGGACATCCGCTCGAAGCTGCAAGTTTTGTCGATCATTACGTCGATGATCGGTAGAGAGAACTCATCTTTCGGGCATACAGAGTTCAAATTACGGTAATGGATACAGACTCAAACTTTACCATTCTTTTTTATGACTAGAACAATGTTAGCGACCCAGTCAGGGTGTTGTTCTTCGCGAATGAATCCACTTGCAATAAGCTTCTTGACTTTACTCTCGATGGCCTCCATGATATCTGGTTGGAATCGTCGTTGCTGCTGCTTCACTGGCTTAGCTTTAGATGAAATATTTAGGTGGTACAAACCAACTTTAGGGTCCAAGCCTGGCATGTCTTCATAGCTCCATGCAAAGACGTCAATGTATTCTTTTATAAGCTGTATAAGAGATTGTCGTTCATCGTTAGACAGACTTTTGCTGATGAAGATTGGTTTAAGAGATGATTCATCTCCTAAATTGACTTGGACGACTTCGTCTTCAGTAGGTGGTTCACGTTGCTCGAAACGTAACTCCCACCTAGTGTCCATCTTTTGAGTCCATTGTTCAAGCTCGATCGATTGGACATCGTCTATAATTTGGTCAACTGACACCATGTTGATGGACAAAGTTGCTTTGAACATGTCTCCGATGCTAGAGTCTGAATCCCAGAGGCAGAAATCAGAAGAATGGGAACAATGATCTGCTTCGACATCTGATCTTTCAGGAGCTGTTGGAGGAGTGACATAACCCAAACTAACACCGTTTTGTTGATAATAGTTCTCAAGTTTGTCGGAAGGAGCAAAGTGACGTATTGGCAACTGTCGTCCCCGGTCGTAGTTTAGCCCCTGGTCGTTTTTTATACCATATCCCATGTTCTAGATGATATTCTTGGCCTGCCAACTATATCGAAAAATTTACATTTTTCCAGATTCATATTCAGCTTCAGTATTGTGATTGGAAGAAGTAGAGACCAGAACGAACTTTCTTTCGCCAATTATTCGACCGAAGATGATTAGTTCTTCACCCTTCTTTTTGGCTGGAACGATGAAGTAGTGGATATCTTCTGGCCAGACTTTTTTCCGCAGATGAGGCGTCGTAACTGGCATATAGAGGTGTGGTCCTATGTCGTGCTCTAGAGCATCTATCGCATCTATATACTAGTTTACAGATTGGTAGACATCGGAGTAATTCAAAGATAAACCTTTACTTAGAAAATACGCAAGTTCTTCTTCAGGGATAACATCATCCACTGAAGGTACATTATTATGAGTATTGATATACTCATTGAGAGGATCATTGTCTAGAACAGGAGCCACAAAATTGGCCAAGTTCACCATATAGGACGACTCTTAAGGATTGGGAGGACGGACTTTAGCAGGTTCCACCCGAGGTGTCTTGCGGAGAGTGATGGTCAATGGTTTGACCTTATCAGGATTTTTCTTTTTAACCCAAATTGTGAGAGACTTTGGAGTACTTTTTGGAGTAGTACGTCCTTTGACTCGGATAATCAGGGGACCATCACTGGAGGATGAACTCACTTCAGCTTCATCGTCAGCTTCGTTGCCGTCATCCTTGGAGGGCTGAGATTGGTAAAGTACCGAATCTCCATAGTAGGCTTTAATGCCCTTAAAAGGATCGACATCGGCAAACTCCGTCTTCACGACGCCATCGCTGTTGACGTACTTGAGGCACTTGTGAAGTATGGAAGGAACGATCATGTTCTCGTGTATCCACGGATGTCCCAACAAGACGTTCTAGGATACATTGGCATTGGTTACATAACAAGAAACTTCAGTTCGGAGATCACCGATCTGGTATTTAAGACGGATCTTGCCCAGCGGGTGACTTCTCCCAGCATTAAAAGTCATGATAGTTGTATTGGTTGCAGATAGCTTGTGTAGAAGGATTCCTAGAATTTAGAGTAAACTTCTAGGAATGATGCTGAGGGAGGAGCCTGGATCGATGTGCATCTGATCCACTTTAATCGCCCCGATATACCCTGTGTAGTACAGAGGTCTGCCATGACAATTATTTTTGAGTAGCATATCCTCATGTAAAAAGGTGATGTTGGGCACCACTTCTATAGTACTGTGGCAGTGAGGACAGGAGACGGGGTCTTCAGCAGGGGCTTTGACTTCAGCGAGATAGAAGTCGGTATGTAGTAATGTCTCACTTAAGGCCTTTTGCATTTTTTTGGAGAGTCGCAATAGATCGAACAGAGACAACCTGGCAGGTGTATTGGCCAGCTATGCCAGTATGTCAAAGTTGTAAGGCTGATCCATGCCTTCGGGAGTTGGAGCCTTCAGAGACTTGTCAAATTGCGTCTCCTTCTGCTTGGCTTTGTCAGTAGTTGAAGGCTTAGATGGACCGGCTTCTGAACTTGTGGGGGTAGCAGGAGCTTGAGAAGGTACTGCTTCTTCTTGTGCAGGGTCATAAGTTCGTAGATAAGCCTTCCCAGATCGCGTCTCGCCAGATAGAACTTCCTAAATGGGAGAAGACACCATATGACATTATTTGTATTTCTTGCTCCTCTTTACTTTGGGAGATACCACCCTTGCATCATTTCTTGTATAAGGTCCGGATGGACCCACATGATCTCACCACGTTCAGTCGTGAGTGGCACCAAGGTTGAGTTGCGAGCTGGCGGCAGGTTGACTACTTCCATTATTGCCTTGGAGATCGGGACTAAGCCATCTGGGACTTTTGTGGGAGGAAAGTCACCAAATTGAAAAGAGATCATGTTAGAAGATATGATCTTGTCTTCAGCTTCGAGGTTGATCACTTGGCTGTCGATAAGTTATTGTATCTTCTTTTTCAGGACGATATAATCCTTGGTAGAGTGGTGCAGGTACTGATGATAAAGACAGTACTTGGGATCGTTGAGTTGGTTCGCCTCCGTAGGACCTCGTGGTGGAGGCAATATCAGTTTATTATCCTTCGTTAATGTGTGAAAAATAATAATAACATCGTCTTCGTCAAAGGAGACAGTCTCCTTAGGTTTGTCAGAGGCGCCCTGAGAATTGGAAGCTCCCTTGAAAGTGTCGACCTTCAAGACTTGTTTTCCTTCACCCTCACGGACAGGGATAGTTTGAGGGTGCTTGTCTTTGTCTTCAGATTTGGGTGTTTTCAATACCAGTAATTCTAGATTAGACGTAATTTTTAGCAGCATCAGCAGCCCCAATAAAAGTGGGCCATGTATCTTACTTATGTATACCTAGACAGAACTTCAATGTAGGAAGGAAGTTATGTCGACAAGTATCCATAAGTTCTGAGTCTGGTATACCGAACGGCATCTTCATTGCTAGTCGTCTGAAGCGTTCGATATAAGCAATGCCAGACTCAGTCCTCCTTTGCTTGGTCTCGATGAGGGTAGACATACTAACATGCATGCCACTCTCGTAAAACTTGTTGAGGAATAACCTCTCCAAGTCTTTAAAGGAATTGATACAATCGTCAGGCAGACTGCAGAACCATTCAAAAGGTACCCCCTGTAAAGTGATAATAAACAACTTTGACAAGAACGAATCATCCCTGGGTAAGTGTAGAGTCTACGTGTTGAAGTATGTCATGTGTTGGCGAGGACAAGTCATTCTGTCAAATGAATTTAGCGTTAGTGGCTTGTAGTTAGGAGGGCAAGTAGCATTTTCCCATTCAAGAGGATAAGGTTGAGATATCCCCATCTTCTGATGCTCGTCTTTGTGTGAGATGGTGTCGAGACGAGCAACAAGAGAATTAATTACATCCTGTTGATTGAGCAGGTGTTGAGAAACGGCTGCTGTACGGTTGTCAGGCTTCGTTGGTGAAGGACCACCCCCAATATTTACAAGGTTTGGAGGAGGTGCAATAGAATGATACTCCTTCTGTAGTGAAGGAGGGTTGTTGCTATGAGCCGGACTAACGTGTGTTGAGATGTTTTGTTGAAGTAACATCCCCAGCAGCTTGGACCGCCATGATACTGCTAAGTATATCAGTGATCTTGGCTAATGTTGTTTCAAGACCCACTAGCCATTTGTTGGTATGATCATTGGCTTATTTAGGTCTCTCTCCATCTGCCATGTATGTAGATAACATGCGAGGACGAACAGAGGAAATAGTACAAATGGTGCTGATACTGTCTGTCTGTGAGTTGAAAAGTCCCTCGTCTTCAGATAGGGGAGGTAGATAGTCGTCGTCAGACTCGGAGAGATCATCGTCATCTGGAAGGCTACCCCCGGTGTGAAGGTCATCTGCTTCAGATTCTGAGGGAATACTACCCCAACTGAAGGATCATCACCTGCAGCTTGGGAGTCTTCGTCATCTATACGGAATCTTGTCCTTGACCGAGTACCCATATAGACTCCTTCAGATATGACAGCCTGCTGGCTATCTGTTGGAAGACTTCTTCTTCTTCTATTTGCGGAACTGAGAGAAAAAGTTGGGTTCGTGGTCCACCTTTTTTGATTGGGGCTCCCACAAGGGGGACCCCATGAAGCCATGTTGGATGAAACACACAACGGCTTTTCATCGTCAGAGCAGTACAGTCGTCAAAATACGGACTGCCTCTAAGGCACTCTCGTTGCTTTGGAGTAGCAACAGTTGATGAAAATATTGGTACACGGATGTACACCATGAATTGATATATCCTCCCTCGCTTTACGCTTATGATTTATCATGTCGCGTAAGTCAGCGGAAGGGAGTTTTGCCTTAAAACTCATGCCACATGCATCGTCGAGCTTTACATATGGGTTTGTAAGGAGAGTTGGTGCATCCGGATCTAGTTCACGTGTAGGGGCAACCCCCATACCAAAGTTCTGTGATGACCTTGAAGACAGCCCCGTGCTATATGCGTTGGGGCCTATCTTTTTGCTGTGGGCGCATAGACCCTGAAGTCTGCCTTCGGGCGCATGCTTCCCAGAAGTCTTGGCTGCATGCCTAAGCTTCCTGATGTGGGCACATAATATAGGTTAGTAGATCTTGGGCGCATAGCCTTGGGTGCATGACCCTGGGTGCATAATCTGTCGAAGACAGAAGTCTTCTGGTTAGAGTTATGTGCCCACACACCCTCTTGGGCGCATGCTTGGTGAAGCAGCACTGTTTTCTTCCAGCTTCACCTCATTCGTTTGTGAGCCTCGCTGAGTTTGCCCAGAGTGTCGAACACTTCAATTCTTGGCATCGTAGTGTTTTCCTTTGCCAAGTCTCGAGCGTTGAACACTTTGTTGTTGGTTGCACAAGAGAGAAGTCGATAGGCTAGTAGAGCCCGGAACGGTATGTCCCTTCTTCATTTGTGGAACTTTTATGGCAGAGCCATGTACCCACAGAGGAGCTCTATGCGTCCACGTGACAGAGTCCTTCGGTTGCATATCTTCTATGACACTGCTAGGAGATCGAGCGGCAGTTGCTCCTTTACTCCGTTGACACTCCGATTACAAAAGTGGGAGAAAACCTAAGAAAATTGCTCTCTCTCGGCTTACTGGCAAGAAGTACAGCAATTTGGCTCTTGAAAATGCTCTCCGTTCTGTCATTTGAAGAGGTACGATACCCATTTTTATAGTCGTTTCCATGCTGGAATGATGTTATGTGTCCACATGAGAAAATATACTGATTTTCATGTGGGCGCATAGTCCTGCTTTGGGTGCATAGAGTGTAGGCGCATGCAGACTGCGTGATCGTGGGTTGATCGTGGGGTTGACGTGGCTGCTTGCTCCGGTGCACGACTGCTGGTAACTTGGGCGCATAGTATGCTCTGGTGAATTGGGCGCATAGCATGCTCTGGTCACTTGGGCGCATATGACTTCTCTGGCTTGGGCGTATATGATCTCTCTGGCTTGGGTGCATGGTTGTCAAGACTGCTAAAATTTTTATGCTTCTACAACTAATCTATCCACTTTTCCTTCCCTCTACTTTTCTTTCATAACCAAACAATAACTCACTGATTGGACGATTATTGTCGACAAATCACCGCCCATCTGGACCCACCCCTCATCGAAGTTATGGTAAGAGTTCCTAACGGAAGATTTACTCGTTCTAGTGGTAAGAGTGCCGAAACCGAAGAATTTACTCGTTCAATTCAAGAGTTGGTAGAGTTTCGGTGTATCCATCTACGACTTTTTTGAGAGTAAGGATAGGTAAGGCAAGTTAAGATAGTAAAGTAATGTGCGAAGCTTAAGAGCAAGGAGTCTACGCAGGGTAGGCATGACCGTACTTTCCATGACAGTGATTTGGGACAAGGGTAAGGTCTCCTTACCCGCAACCGAGGGATACAATAGGATACCGAGGGCACCGACATTGGTACCCACGAACGAGGAACGAGTGAAGTAAGGGGATCAATAAGGCGATGAGGCAGAGCCCTCATCTTTTTCCTTCTCCATTTTTCCTCCACTTTTCCCTCCTCCATTTTCCTTCTTCTCACTTTTTCCTCCTACCAAACACACCCTAAAACTTTGTAATCCCAATACCAGAGACAATACATAAAGAGAACCCAAGAAATCCAAAATATTACACCTAAGAAGATTTGAGAAACCCAATCTCTCTCTCCTCAACCTCACTATTTCTTACATTTTTCTTTCTTTCAACCTATTGGTGGCTATACAACACCTTTTTCGAGCACAATAATCTACAATAAACTCTAGACTGCTTCGTATAACATGTCGCGTCATTATATATAGAAATTCAATCCTAAGTAAACATGACATAGATTACTTGATTTGAAAATTCAATATGACTAAGCTTTTGACTAGGCCTCCAATCCTCTTATTATTAAGTATTGGATTACCATATATGAGTCAAATCCTAACATGCCTACCTACTTCTCACCAGGTAATCTAGTTTTTATGACATACCATCTCATATTCATAGCAACATTGACCAATAATTTGATATCAACATAAAGGATTAACCTCAGATCGAGCTTTTATGCTCCATAGCAGACCCTAAAGGAATAAGGGTTGAATGATGATTATAATTGTCTATCTTACTATCAAGGGCAAATGATTGTGTTCTCACAAAATAACCATGAAGAGAAAGGGATGAGAGAAAAATAATGAATCTGATTTATTACTTGTTGACTAAAAAAAAACTTAACTGAAGTAGTGATGGTGTAACTGAAGTTAGAAAACATATACTAATTCTTCCCTAACAATACTCACTGACTTAGACTAAATTTAGCAAAACATGTTGCTCAAATTATTCAACTAATTACTGACTCCTATATAAACTAATGACTAAATCAAATAGATGGACTAAGTAAGCTAACTGAGTCCTCCTCCTCCTAAAGAATAGGACCGACAGTGCATAGTATGCACTAATTTGTAACAGTCCCCCTTAGTGCAGACCGGCGGTGAAGAAGACCAAGTGTATTACGAAACTTTTAAATTTATCTCTTGAAAGCGACTTAGTGAAGACATCTGCAACTTGGTCATCGCTTTGATTTTTCTGCAATCAATCCCGTAGCTTAACAACTTCTCTGGGATAAAGTGATGATGGGTTTCAATATGTTTTGTGTGGGCATAAAACACTGGGTTGCCAACTAGCTTACTTTCACTCTCATTGTCACATTGAATTGGAACTGGAAAAACCATATGGCAAGATTTAAATCACCAAGGAGTCTATTAAGCCAAATACACTCTTAAATAGCCATGGTAGCGGCTACATATCTAGCTTATGAATTTGATATAGCAATAGTACTCTACTTTTTACTTCACTAAGAGATCATAATTGAACTTGTACTGAAGCAATACCCTATGATAGAGTGCCTATCAATAATATTACTTTCCCAATCTGCATCAATATACCCATATAAGCTGAAGTCGGGCCACATCTGGAGGTGGAATAATCTAGCTATCGACAATCGTATCTTCACACAATTAGATTGTTAGTCCCAGGGCATGATTTCAAGATAAAAAATAGATTTTGGCAATACTTCGAGGAAGGTGCACAACTAAGATCCCGGATGATTCAGAGAGACGAAATCAAATGTAACACTTCGAAGAAGGCACAAATGAATTTCGTAGCAGCAACGACGAAAACCCACATAAATTTTCTCATTAGATCAGAGAAGATCTCGTTTAGAACGAGTTACAATTGAATAGGAGATGAACAGAAGAAGAATGCCTACTGGGGTGATGGATCACCAGAGCTCAAAGCCAAATTCGCCCCACACAATCAGCTTCCAGGAACCAGCAAGTTCAAAGATGAACTTTTGGAACACTCTGTCGAAATGCTCTTCTGACTCTTCAGATGGACAGAACTGCGCGCGCTATCTCTTTATTTTTCTTTTCTCTGCTCTCTGAATTTCGTTAAGAACTTGTAGAAAAAATGAACTGATTGAATGAGAGAGAAGAGAGAAACTTATATAGCACTACCAAAATACTGTTAAAAAGCGAAGAACTTAGCGACAGAAATGACTCTGTCGCTATATAGCGACTGACTAGCGAATACATAGCGACCGATAATTTATGCAAAATAAAATTTTAATATACGTCGCGACATCCGTCACTAATCTGTTGCTAAATTATTACTGACAGCTTAGCGACGAAAATGGTCCGTCGTTGGCGACGAATAAAACTGCTTCAGTAAACCTTTCATTTTTATTCTTAAAATTTCGTCCAAAATAATAACTTCCCCCCCAAAACCCCCAGCCCCCTACTCCTCCTCATCCGACCCCCTCTCTAGTGCGGCAACCCACACGGCGGCCCCCCTCCTCCTTCCTCGACGACCCCCCTCCTTCTCAGCCCCCTTCAAGCGTGCAGCCCTACTCATTCCGCTCCTCGACCCTACTCCTCTTCCCCCGACCACCTCACGCGTGCGACAACCCCCCACAGCGGCCCCCTCCTCCTTCCCCTCCTCTTTCCTACTCTTCTTTGACCCCCTCTCCATTCCCCCACTACAGCCCCATCGAGCGGCGCCCCCCTGTCGAGCGGCAGCCCCCCGATGCCGCCGCCTCCTCGACTTCCATGAGGAGAACCCCCCGATAGCTCTTTCCTCTGAGATCTGACGTTGCCTCCACCTTGCCCTCCTTCTCGTCTTAGTCCTCACTATGGGATTTTTAAACCTCCTCAAATTTAAATTTAAATTTAAATTTAAATACTCTCAAAATTATTTAATTATCACATGTTTAAGAACCCTATGGAAAATATATATGTATTTTTTGTTTATATTATTCAGAATATTTTGTCACAAAATTAATTGTCCTACGTTGTGAAATAAAAGCACCAAAGAAAGAGACGAGAAATTAGACCTAGAAGTGATCAGAATATATTATAACTCATAATCTTGAGTTGTAACTGGAGTAATTTGTTATTATTTTTCATTTATAAATTAACTGAGTTGGTACTAAATTATAATTCAAAATAGGATTGATTTGAATTAATTTGTAAGTTTTATTTGTCATACTAGCGAAGGTTCACAATGAGTCTGATACCGATTCCCTCCTCCTCGGATGTTATTCAAAATATTATTTAACACTAGGATGGTGTTATAGGGTTGTCAATACTATAATATAAGGATACGGCCATACCGATATGATACGGCTGATACCAATCCGATAGGCCGATACTAATATGATACGGCCAATACTAATCCGATGCGGACGATACCTATCAGATACGACCGATACCGATCTGATATGACTGATACCTATCGGATAGGACGATACCAATTCGATAAGGCCAATACCAATCCGATATACCTATCCGATACGGCCGATACCTATCGGATACGGCCGATACCAATTCGATAAGGCCGATACCAATCCGATATGGCTGATACCTATCGGATATGGCCGATACCTATCGGATAGGACGATACCAATTTGATAAGGCCAATACCAATCTGATACGGCTTATACCAATTGGATGCGGCCGATACCTATCGGATAGGCCGATACCAATTCGATAAGGCCAATACCAATCCGATACGGCCGATACCTATCGGATAGGATGATACCAATTCGATAAGGTCGATAACAATTAGGAGAGGTCGATACCAAGTCGATACGTCCGATTATGATATCGATACAGTTAACATTGGTTATTACAATTAGGTACTTAATTAGAATATTCTATTATTATGTTTTTTGATACTTATATTTACATAATATATGGTACGTGGTGAAGAATTAGTTTGGACAATGAGTCGATACTTAGTTGACCATTCGTGCATGTACAATCGACGACATGAGAGTAAGATTGGTTTAACAGATGATTTCAAGACGGCCGTCGAGGAATTTCTGAGATACGCCAGTAGCCAACCTTATTTCATGGACGTAAGGCTCATAAAGTGCCCTTGTGTCATTTGTTATAATATACCATTCAAAAAGATAAATCTCATGAAAGAGCACCTCTGCAAGAAGGATTTCGTATCGAACTACAATGAATGGTCGGCTCAAGAAGAACCTTTGGTTTCGCAATATCAGTTCTCCTTTAATACGAAGATGGGAGAGTCCACTATTGGAGATCACTTCGAATATCGGCTTCAAAACTTGGCACGTGAGTTGGTATTTGATGCGACTTGTACCGGTCCAAGTTTTGATCTGGAGGATCCGAATCCTGCTACAAAAGAGTTCTATGATATGTTCAACCATGCCGATACTCTGTAATATCCGAGTTGTGATTCTCATTTTGTCCTGTCGGTGGTGATACGGCTGTTGAACCTCAAGTCTAATTTTAACTTTTTGCAGGAATACTACGACCGGATAATTCAGTTTGTTAGAGCGTTGCTGCCAAAATGAGCGAAGGACTTGCCAGAAAACTTTCAAGTCGAAGATGATGATACGAAAACTCGAATTAGGCTATGAAAATATAGATTGTTGTCGAAACGACTACATTTTGTACTACAAGGAGAATAATGATAAAGACAGATGCATTTTTTGTTACGAGGACCGGTACAAGCCCATTCGGGGCAAAAGAAAATCAACTACACGAGCAAGGTTGTGCCCTTACAAATACATGTAGTTTTTGTCGATCACAAAGAGGCTACGGAGGATGTATATATCCTCGAATACTGCAGAATACATGACATGGCATAGCAAAGAACGGAAGATGGATGAAGAAGAATTATCTCATCTATCTGTTAGAGCGGCATTGAAGCATTTTAATCGATGTCATCCTGGATTTGCTGCGGAGCCTAGGAATATTTGGTTGGCTTTATGTTCTGATGGATATACTCCTTTCGGACAGTCGGGGTCTCAGTACTCATATTGGCTGGTGATTTTGATCCCTTATAATCTACCATCATGGATGTGCATGAAGACTCCTTAGATGTTCTTAACACTTACCAAAAAATTCAAAGAAGAACATCGATATCTACTTGCAGCCGTTGGTGGATGAGTTGAAACAATTATGACAGTTCCGTTAGGGTTATATACTAAAAGCATCACTTTTGTAGTAACCATATTTCCTTAAATTTTGAATGAGAATCATATGGGCAAATGTTTGTATATTGTATTTGTTGTAAGTATTAATGCAAATGTCTGATATTTTATATTGTAGATAATATGGTGTGTGGTGTCACAAAGAAGATCATATTATCAGTTCCCTATGGAGTATATAAATAGTTCACAACCAAGATGGACTTGGACAATCTATTGGAAAGGTTGTAGTATAATCTGGTATTAGTCTATCTTGATTATAGGTTTACACTAGTACACCTTGTGTGTATTGAACAGGACCACTTGAGGTTGTTCTCTTTGTACTGACTACATAAAAGAACAAACACCTCTGTTATTATGGATGCTTGT
This sequence comes from Iris pallida, assembly GCA_029216955.1. NCBI lineage: Eukaryota > Viridiplantae > Streptophyta > Magnoliopsida > Asparagales > Iridaceae > Iris > Iris pallida. The sequence goes on from JANAVB010008795.1 coordinate 3,466,927, forward strand.
GCTCTTAATTCGGATATAATAACAGACATGTATATGTAGTGTGCATTACTTTGGCTCATAAAAGAGTGAGATTCATTATGGATCAACAACCTCTATGAATTGGGTAATAACATTATATGTATGATGGACTGTTGATTATAAATGGAATCCATGTCCCGATACATCGGGTTGATGATGTCCCCTTAAGGATCTCATAAGGATTGTCATGTAAATCTTGCAGATGGATTATATCCGACATGACAAATAAAGTTGAGCGGTACTACTTAAGGATAAAAGATGTCGAATCAATATAGTCGTCAGTAACTTAATTTGATCAACGGACATACGGTATCTTAACATGGGGAGCCAAACAAGCATATAATAAAAGGCGCCCACAAACATAATTTGGGATTAGGGAGGTAGTGCAACAATAGCTCATTAGTGGACCAAGCTATTGTTAATGGGCCTGAATTGTGTGTTCGGGCTGAACACGGGATATCCAGATCCGTTAGGAGGCCTAACCCTAATTTCTCCTCATGGTCCCTGTCGTAGCCTATATATATCCTCTATTCTCTGGCCGCTACATTACTGATCAGAAATCTGAAACTTTATCTAAATTCGTGATTCACGTAAGGAGAGAAAAAGAGGGTTGCCAAGGAGAATAAAAGGTTGGAGATCGTCCCCCACACGACGTCCAACTCGAGGAAGGAATACGTACAGAAGATCTTGTGGTCGTCCGATCGAGATTGCCAGGAATTACTTATCTCCTTTCCGTCGCAGGTATAATTCGTGAACCCTAGTTTCCGCCTATGAAGGGTTAGAACACGTATTATATCTGTTTAACTTTCTATCGATCAATACGCACACCAAAGGAAGGGTCCTGGGAATCCCCAGTTCCATCAAGTTCGACGTTCAGACGTATGATATATCGATGGAGCAGAACTTTCAGATAAGAGCAATGTTGATGTGAACCATCAATAATTTTCTAGCATTCGGAATATTATCTGGGTGCAGTACTCATTGTACTATGTCTTATCCGATATATATGAAAAAGAGTAAGCATTCTGCCTTCAGAATAGAGGAAAAACTTTTTTTATTGTCACAGTCAATTCCTTCCTATGTCGTATCCATGGAGAAGAAACATGGATGCCCTTAGAGCTGGTAAATAGAAACTATCTCCTCCCCTGTTGAGATTGATTGGAGATATCGTTTGGGCAGAGGTAGAGGATTTATCGACTATAATAGAAGATCCGAGATCGGGCCATCACTTAGAAGGATTCGGACATGGTCATAATTGGACGAAGCAGAGTATCTTTTGGGACTTACCTATTGGAAGGATAGTCTCATAAGATAAAATCTTAATGTCATGCATATTGAGAAAAATGTATTTGATAACATCTTCAATATGGTGATGGATATCAAGAAAAAAAAAAGACAATCCCAAAGCAAGAAAGGACTTGGAAATTATTTGCAGGCATCCAGAGTTGCATCTAATACGAAGATCCAACGTTAACTGGGTCAAGCCCTGGGCACCATTTACATTGAGTAGGGATGATAAATTGATAATATGCAATTGGATTACACAGTTGAGATTCTCTGACGGTTACGTGTCAAATCTGGCAGGATGTGTCGATCTCGACGAACGCAAGTTGATAGGGATGAAGAGTCATGATTGCCACGTGTTCATGGAGCATTTACTTTCTATTATTCTGAGAGAGATGTTGCCTTCTCAAGTATGGGTCTGTTGGCCGAGTTATCTATATTCTTTAGAGATTTGTGTTCAAGTAAGTTGACGGTGCAAGATATGTTTGAACATGAGGAGAAAATTGTATTGACATTGTGCAAGTTAGAAAAGGTATTTCCCTCCGACTTTTTTGATAGTATGGAACATTTATCGATTCATCTTGCATACGAAGTACGTATCGATGCTCCAGTCCATTATCGATGGATGTATCCATTTGAGAGGTATAAAATAATTAATGATCTAGTACTATTTTTTTATTCAAACAGTTCTAATATTTAATATATTATTTATATATATCTACATCACCTAAAGAAGAAGAAGGTGGGCAATAAGGCTCATGTAGAAGCTTCGATATGCGAAGCATATATTATTGAGGAGTTCTCAAACTTCTACTCAATCTACTTCGATACACATGTCAGAACAAACTGGAATAGAGCACCAAGAAATAATGAAGGTAAGGTTGATGCACCGAATAGTAGAATCCGCACTATCTTCAATGTTGGTGGCAAGCCTACAAGTGCTTCTAAGTTACGATGGTTGGAGGACGATGAGTTTGAAGCCGCTCATCGGTATATATGCCTAAATAGTAGTATAGCGGAGATGAAAGATATAGAGAAGTAAAAATAGGACACCTAACATAGATGATGATGATCTTGCTAGCGAGGTTGATAGAAAATTTCTGTCGTGATTCCATAATTATGTAAGGATTAAAATCATTTAACTATTTTAAATTCAATAATTTGTCCAAGCTTTGTCTAATGATGTTATTATACGTGATGTTTTAGGTTTTTCGTCCTGGTACACAATTGCAGAACGAAAGACTTCGAGCACTAGTTATCGGACCAAGCAAAAGGGCAGAAATATTGGGATGGATATTCCATCAATGGCTTCAAATTTAGAACCACTGATAAGCCTGTAAACCACCCTACCTTAAAATTTCATCAATGATAATATTCCTAACTTTATGTGTTTTGTTAATTAAAATAGATAGAGTGATTCATTGTGTGATTGTATATATAAATGTATCATTTTTTTATTTTTATAAATATATTGATATATATATATATATATATATATATATATATATATATATATATATATATATATATATATATATATATTTGTTTTTCCAGTACGTGCGGGCTCAGTTAAATTGTGTGTCTTTCCGTACACGATTTAAGCCAGTCGTCATGTCGCTTCGGACTCCTCCTACGGATCTTATCCGTTCTGGATTTTTTATCATCACCCCACACGTACGTCTCGTACACTCTGTGCGCTCCCGAGGCTCACGGGACGGCCGACGTCTTTCGATGCCGGCAACTCAACGTCGTGCTTCGTCCACGACGCCGAAGGCGCCTCCGATGTCTTCACGACGCCTACGACAGCCGATGCCACCCAGCCACCCGTTCTATGTGCACGACGCCCTTACGACGTCTTCCTAACGCCCATTGGGCGTCGTACGATGGGCCGCATGGTCGGCCGTCATTTATACCCGTAGCAGAATGGTGTCGGTCCTCGACCGCTTGCACGGCGCCCCTAGCCGTTGAGTTTTCATGCACGATGTACCTCATTCTGTCCCATGCCAACTCAGATCATGGCCATTTTTTGTCAGTCCTCTGACGTTGTGGATGCCCCGCATCGCACAGCCCAGGCTCATCGTCGCCCATATATATATATATATATATATATATATATATATTTTATATATATATATATATATATATATATATATATATATATATATATATAGATTAAAAAAAAAATATATATATATATATATATATATATATATATATAGATTAAAAAAAAAATTATATATATATATATATATATATATATATATATATATATATACTTACTGATTGTATAGAGTATATTATTGTGATTACACACACACACACACATATATATATATAAATACATAATTTATGGATATAAGTGGTATTAGGGGATTTATATATGTTTTTTTGGGAAGGTAACCACTTTATAAATAAATCAAATAGTAATGTCTTACAAAATCTTTCTATCTCTCCTAAACGCTCAGCCTAGTAAGAAATGAGGAACGAAATATCCTCCTGGATACTAGACTCTAATCCTTTAACTGTGCTCTTTAACCCCTAGAAAATTCTTCTATTTCTTTCACGCCAGATGTGCCACGCGACGCTTAACAACCTCAATCTTGTCTTGGTGTACCATAGCTGGTTATTCTTCTTGAGCTTGCTAATCTCCTCGAATGCTTCCTCCAGATTTAGGATCCCCCTCTGCCTCAACCCCAACAAGCTTCGTTGCCTCTGCCAAACCTCGTTGGTGAACTGACATTGGAAGAAGATATGCTCATGTGATTCTGCATCACTCAAGCATAAAGGATAGTTCGCATCCTCCATCTAAAAACGGAACCTGACCATTCTGCCCCTGGTGAGGAGTCTACTTTGAGCCGCTTTAAATAAGCGGTAACTGTACTTGGGGGCGCCTCTCTAAACTAGATGAAGCATGCCCTCTCTGATTTAGGACCCTCCTCCGTGTACTTGTTGTAGGCATTTTTGAGAGTAAATTTTCCTGACTCTGACGCTATCCATCTCCAGTAATCCTTCCCTAGGGATCCCTCGATTTGGATGTTTCTAATCAATCTCCCCCATCTGCTGTTGCTCGATCTCGTATGGATACTCCACCTCCCCTTTCGTATCAGGCTACTTACCTTCTTATCTATATTCCTGATAGTGTGAATGTGCATCTCCCCTCACTCAACTAAGGTGTTGTGTTCGATCCATGGATCCTCCCAGACATTCGTAATCGCTCCGTCGTGAACCACCTTCTGTATGCACGTCTTTAGCTTCGATCTTTGCTGTAGAATCTTCTTGCAGCTGACTGAAAAGTTAGAGTTGCTAGCCACCGTCCAAAAATTTCTCGTCCCTACGTACCTGTTGGTCATCCACCTTGCCCAGAGAGAACTTCCTTCCATCATATTCCAGGAGAGCTTCAGAGCAGCCATGTCCCTTAGTGTGTCTTGCAAAGACCGAACCCCCTTCCCCCTTGGGTCTGCATATGTCCTTCCACGCAATTGTTTGAATCCCCCGTCTCCAAATAAACTTCGTATACATCCCATCGATCTTCTGTAGTGTCTCTTTGGAGAGGATAAACACTAGAAGACAGTATAAAATCATGGCATTAACTACGGCCCTGACGAACTCGACTCAACCTCCGAAAGATAATAATTGAGCTTGCCATCCCTCTATTCTGGCTTTGACCATCTAGACAAGACTAGAGCAATCAGCGTGCCTGGCATACATGCTGGTCAGAGGGACTCCCAAGTATCTAACTGGAAGGACCCCCATCTCAACCTACAAGAAAGAAGCCAATCTCGCCTTATCTGTCCAGGTGCGATTAAACTCAATAGAGCTTTTACCTTTGTTGAGACTAAGCCCAGTAGCTTCCTCGAAGCTACTTAGAATGTTTACCAGACATTGTATCCCTTCGTAGCATGCTTGATGAAAACAAGCAGATCATCAGCGTAGATTATGTGGGATACCGAAGGCTTGACGAGCCTGTATATAGGAGTAATCATCCTCGAATGCCCTGCGATATCCATAAGACAAGTGAAATGCTCCATGACAATAGTGAATAGATATATAGGCCGAGAGAGGATCCCCTTGCATAAGCCCTCTGGTACTCTGGATGAAACCAGTCGGTCTCCCCTTGATCATAATAGAAAATATGGGAGTAGATATACATTCGTATACCCTAGTAGTCCAACAATCAACAAAACCCATCGCCTTCATTATGTGAACCACGAACTCTCTGCTGACTGTGTCGTACGCCTTCCTCAGATCGAGCTTCACGCATATTTTGTTGTTGCCCACCTTGTTGAATTCTCTGACAAGTTTGTTTGTGAGCAAGCAATTCTCAGCAATGTTCCTCCCCTTAATGAACGTCGACTGATTGGAAGATATCAGCCTCGGAAGCAAGCTCCTCATCCACCGACACATCAGATGAGATATCACCTTGTAAATGAAATTACAGCACAAAATGGGCCTAAAATCATTTAAAGATGACGCACCTGCTTTCTTAGGAATAAGCATGATGAACGTGTGGTTTAGTTGTTTAACAGCTTACCAGTACAAAAAAATCCCTTATCGCCTCAAGCATAAGGATCTTAGTCTTGTCTTAATGTATGATGAAAAACCCTACGGAGAAGCCATCAGGTTCGGTAGATTTGTTGGACTTAGCCGATAGAACAACCTCCTCTAACTCTTTGAGAGAAATCACCTCATGAAGCATAGAAATAGCTTCATCTGTGACGACACTCTTGCATGTAACCTGTGGTTGGATTGGATCCCCTCCATCCCCTCTACAGTTCTGTGAAGAACTCGATGAACTCAGAGTTGATGTCGATCGGATTATCAATCCTCTTTCCCTCCGCGTCTATGAGTTGAGCAATTTTATTGCGGCTCTGTCTTGCCTTCACGATGCCATGATAAAATTTAAGCATCTATCTCCTTCTTAGATCAAGTCGTATTTGGCCTTTTGTTTGAGTTTAACCTCCTCAATTAGCGTAAGCTTGATCACTTCCTCCTTCAAGAATTTCTTTCTGGCTAAGCTCTCTTTAGATAGGGAATTTTGATTGCCAACCTGGACCTCCTCTAACTCATGGCTGATATCGACTAAAGAAGATTTAGGTAGCCCTCCATGCTTTGATCTTCAACTTTACTTCTTCGAGTTTGGATACAAGTCTAAATTGACTAAACCCCTTCACCACAAGTTGCCAAATGCTATGTCTAATTGGCACTCAATCCTGTTCTCAGTCGCTTGGTTGCTCCATGTCCAAACCACGCTCATTCGGTGAAGATCAGAAATGCCAGACTTGAGAACACAGTCCTGAAAATCTTCGAGAATGCTGTCCAGGACGCTCTTCCCTCCCTTCTTCTCCCCCTTGAACATGATGGCATTGAAATCGCCAATAAGCAAAAGAGGTAAGGTATTCCCTATACCTTTACAAACTTCTTCGATGTCTCTCCAGATGATTGTCTGTAGCTTGCGGTCATTGAACCCTTAAATTACAACCACAAGCATAGTCATACCTCCGTCGTTGGAGAGTTCCACCACCAAGAGCTGCTGAGACTCAAACCTGATAGAACCCCTCCACACGCTCTTATTCGAGAGCATCCAAATCCTCACTATCTCATTCGGATGTAGATTATGTGCAGCCCCCCAGTTAGAAGGTAACCTTCTATCCCGTAAAGCCCTGGACTTGATTTTAGATTTAAGCAAAATAACAATTGAGCTCAAAAACCTCTTTATGTTATCTCGAATACTCCTCCATCTCTGTATCGAGTTGGCTCCTCTGACATTCCCGGCGAGAACCGACATCAAAAACTATATGTGTGTTCCTTCAAAAGCCTCTCACTCACCCGGGAATGACCGGATAAGATATCTGGGTTGATCGAACTGGACTCTTTATCGTTTTGCTGGTTAGGCCTAGCTTTTTGCATCACCGTCGCCTACTGAGGATTAGCTTTAATGAGTCGAGATTCATCCGTAGCCCCGGTTTGAAGTATGGACCTAGCTGCGCCTTTTGATTTTGACTGCCCAGGTATGCTCCTCTTCCCGAGTTTGGCTTCTTTGCTCGAGGCTAGGGATTGGGAATTCAAGCCTACGTCTTGCTTTCCCTGACTCGTATGATTGGCCCCCATTATTGATAATACTTTCCTATTAACCAGCGAAGCATGACTAAGTCTTTTGCCCAGTACTGACACTGTGGCACCCTCTTCGTACTCGACCATCTCAAGCTCCTGCTCCATGGATTGCTCATTTGCATGTGCCTTGTTGTTCTCTACTGATATGAGTATTACCTCCCCCCCTATTCCTTTGTGTCATTCTTCTTCCCCTTCTTCTTCTGATGTTTGCAAATTCCAGAGCTGTTATCTATATTCTCTGCATCCGGTTCCTTCATCATTTTATCTTCTCCTCTGGGTTGAGACACCTTCTCAGCTGACCCTGGGATACCCTTGTCCTCCTCTTCAGTGTTAGGAAGCTCTGTATGCTTGTAGTTCAAATGAAGATGCCCAAAACATTTACAAATCCCACACGCCGGCAACACCCACTAATATTCTACCTTCTGTGAGTATATCTGACCGTTTTGGATCACATACTCGATTGTCTTAGGTAAACTCGTCTCCGCTTCTATCTCAATGAATATCCAGGCGTAAGAGATTCTCAATTTTCTTGTGGTAGCCTCGTCCGCCTTAATAGGGACTCCTATGAGACTGGCGAGCTTCATTAGCATGTGTCACGACCCGTACCCTAGAGTAAGTGCACGAGACGTGGGTACGTCCAGCCTACGCCGTAGTGTCGGCGGTAGAACGCTGTCCTAGGTCACAACATCTAACAATATAATGCTAAGCAGTTTATACTCCCCGAATGGGGGTGACATAGCAGAATGTAAACTCAATCACAACTAAGACAGAAAGATAAGATAGATAGATACTGCTGAAATGAAAGGAAATCCACAAGTACAAACAGAGAGTCTAAGTGTCTAATACATCACAGAACACAAATCCCAAGTAGCAAATATACAGTCATCCAGAATGTAATGTAAATGAAAACATCTTAATCTAGAGGAGTGTCGTCCACAACTATAGGGTCCGGCTGCTGGTCCAAGTCACAGCTGTCATCAAGGGTAGTCCCATAATAGGTAGGACAGCACGCCTCATCCTCATCCTCTGTAATATTTCAACAGGTCCAGTCAGCACAGGAGCGAGCACAGTATATCTCACGCAGTTCATATAATGACAGGAATAAAATACAGGCAATAGAGTAAAATACATGAAACGCCGAAGAGTATAAATGAGTAAAAAGGAAGACTGTAATGAAATATCTACTATAAGTAAAGAGCTATAGTGAACTAGTGATTTAGAGTACAAGCTAGACATGTGAACGTCTTGATAATAAACATGAGAGGTCGTACATGGCTACACTACTTTGGAAATTGTCCACATGACTATTTATACTCCCCCGTACCCCAATCAATACACAAGGATCTAGACAAGTTATGTTATTACATGATATTTACATGGGGGCCCATATAAGGGTGCACGTGAATATAAACATGGGGGCTCCGTGTTCATGAGAGTACATGAATTACGAGAGTGCACATGTAAGGTGAAAGCGTGAGAGTACATAATGAAAGTGAAACGCACATGACATGATGTATCTGATGTTCCCGAGGGGGATAACATCGTATGAAAAGATCCATATAGTACTAATCTGTGTTTCCATCGTGTCAGCATCAAGTAAGATAATCTAGAGCGAGAAAATACTCCTAGCAAGTATAAAACGGTCAGAGAATGTACTCGCCTGATACCCTGGATGTCCAGAAGAAAATACTACCTGAGGAGTGGTGTCTGGCTCCTAATCAGAACATCACAAGTCACAACATATCTAAAATAATGAAATAAACTGCTACAATGCATCTACATGATATTTGGGGTCAATCTACGCTAAAGTCAACTTTTGGTCAACTCTAGCAGTCGAACTTGGTCAACTCTAGTCCAGTTAGGTCAACCAAGGTCAAACAGGTTTAAACTAGGTCAAACTAGTCTAGATTGGTCAACACTAGGCCATGTCATCTAGGTTATAGGCCATAGGCCCTATCCCATAGGCAAATAGCCTTACACTAGGCCATATCACATATAGGCCTAAACACCATATACCATATTAGGCTATATACATACACTCACATTTCATAGGCAAAGTACTATTGATTCAATTTACCTATTACATTCACATATTCACTAGGTTATATATATATATATATATATATATATATATATATATATATATATATATATTTTTATATATATATATAAAAATATATATATATATATATATATATATATATATATATAATATAAAAAAAATATATATATATATATATATAGAAAAACAAATATATATATATATATATATATATATATATATTTTTTTTTTAACAAATATATATATATATATATATATATATATATATATATATATATATATATATATATATATACACATGAAAAAAAATATATATATACACATGACATAGATGGAAATATGTATTGAAGACAATGTATGTGTGTGTATATTCCTGTGTATGTTGTGCCACATAGATGGGTTCTCAGTTGAATGTGACAGAAAATGTTCCTGTGTGCAGCAGGGTGTATAGTAGTGTGTGTCATGGAATTAAGTGACAGTGTCTTAGGAAACCAATTTCAGTGTGTGTGTGGGAGTCAAGTGACAGGAATGTGAAGCAATTACATTTCAAGGTTCACATGAACCCAGGATTTAGTGAATACAAGGTAATCTCAGGCTATGGAGTTTAAACAGTGTGATATGGAGAACATTCCCAGGTTCATGACAGTTTCAGAAATGAGAAGATCATATACTCAGTTCAGAACCAAATGGCAGTTAGGCAAGGAAGGAAAATTAATTCTAACTAACCATTTAATCTCAGTTTAGCAAGCAGTGCATACCATATTTTAACTCAGAAAATAATCCCAGCTTCTTGTGTGTTTTACATGTGAAATTCATATTCAATAATAGTAAACCCAGTGTGTATGTGAGGAAAAGGCAGTGTGC
>JANAVB010008795.1:3481508-3602749 GCA_029216955.1 Iris pallida
CTATGAATAAGCTCTACAAAACTAAATACCCTACTCCTAACTTATTTGATGGAATACCATTTTTAAAACAACAGAAGGGTATGATAGAGATGATATGTTAAAACCTTCTCAAGATAAAATCTGATAATCATATGTCTGTCCAAAATCATGTTGTTCAGGGTCTTCGTCATGCTAGTGAGCAAGGCTACGATAATCACAGAGTCCTCGACTAAGGTTCATGGTATTTAAAATTTTCGCATTGCCGCATGCGACGGCAAAAACCTTAAATTCCTACACCCGAAAAATACGTCCAAAATCTGACTATATGTCCTTACTATGCTAGCTAACACGACTATCAAAGATTCTAGATCCCATGACTGATGTGACCTAGCCCATATGATTTTCTCAGAAGAAAAACAAACATAACAAAGAGCAACATGACAAAATTAATCAACCAGCAAGGAACCTGCAGGGGAATCTCCACTCACTGCTTCCCTTATCGGATTTCAATATAGTTATAAAAGACAATTGCGGGAATGGAATCGAGAAGAACGAACTTACAGCAAGATCTCTAATGGTCTGTGCATCCTCGACTGTCCTGACGATAGCTCGCCCCTGCTAGTTTCCCCGACCTGCTGCTGATGCTGCATGAACTGCTGCTGCTGAGAGAAATCGGGAATGACGAGAAAAAGGTCTCTGTACAGACGAAGGTGCACCTCCAATGTAGCCGAAATGCCAACCTGAGTCGGCACAACAGAGCTGCGGTCTCGAGGCCCTGATGAACAGACAAGAGGTGGCCAGCCTCTCGATATTATTCCCCGGACCGGAGCGATGAGATCGTATCTTCATAACCATCATAAAGACAGATCAAAATAAGAAGCAATTTTTGAGAATGAAGCGAAAATTGAAAGGAGGCAGTTTATATTCAAGGAAAGACAATAAACAGCAAATTTAGATAAAATGAATATGATTAAGAGTTTTTCCTAATGTGATTGAGTACCTTTAAAAATATCCAAATCCTACTATAGGCTGTAGTGATACTCTAATTCGAATACCACTACATAAACTTGACCTGCATGGGCCACCACTAAAAACGTGTCACGACCGGCACCCTAGAGTAAGGGCACGAGACGTGGGTACGTCCAGCCTACGCCGCAGTGTCGGCGGTAGAACTCTGTCCTAGGTCACAACATCTAACAATATAATGCTAAGCAGTTTATACTCCCCGAATGGGGGTGACATAGCAGAATGTAAACTCAATCACAACTAAGGCAGAAAGATAAGGTAGGAAGATAGATAGATACTGCTAAATGAAAGGAAATCCACAAGTACAAAGAGAGTCTAAGTGTCTAATACATCACAGAACACAAATCCCAAGTAGCAAATATACAGTCATCCAGAATGTAATATAAATGAAACATCCTAATCTTGAGGAGTGTCGTCCATAGCTATAGGGTCCGGCTGCTGGTCCAAGTCATAGTTGTCATCATAGGTAGTCCCATAATAGGTAGGATAATACGCCTCATCCTCATCCTATGTAATATTTCAACAGGTCCAGTCAGGACAGGAGCGAGCACAGTACATCTTACGCAGTTCATGTAATGACAGGAATAAAATACAGGCAATAGAGTAAAATACATGAAACGCTGAAGAGTATACATGAGTAAAAAGGAAGACTGTAATGAAATATCTACTATAAGTAAAGAGCTATAGTGAACTAGTGATTTAGAGTACAAGCTAGACATGTGAACGGCTTGATAATAAACATGAGATGTCGTACATGGCTACACTACTTTGAAAATTATTCACATGACTATTTATACTTTCCCGTACCCCAATCATACACAAGGATCTAGACAAGTTATGTTATTACATGATATTAACATGTGGGCCCATATAAGGGTGCACGTGAATATAAATATGGGGGCTCTGTGTTCATGAGAGTACATGAATCACGAGAGTACACATGTAAGGTGAAAGCATGAGAGTACATGATGAAAGTAAATTGCACGTGACATGATGTATCTGATGCTCCCGAGGGGGATATATCGTATGAAAAGATCCATATAGTACAAATCCGTGTTTCCATCGTGTCAGCATCAAGTAAGATAATCTAGAGCGAGAAAATACTCCTAGCAAGTATGAAACGGTCATAGAATGTACTCGCCTGATACCCTGGATGTCCAGAAGAAAATATTGCATAAGAAGTGGTGTCTGGCTCCTAATCAGAACAACCCAAGTCACAACATATCTAAATAATGAAATAAACTGCTACAATGCATCTACATGATATTTGGGGTCAATCTAGGCTAAAGTTAACTTTTGGTCAACTCTAGCAGTCAAACTAGGTCAACTCTAGTCCAGTTAGGTCAACCAAGGTCAAACAGGTTTAAACTAGGTCAAACTAGTCTAGATTGGTCAACACTAGGCCATGTCATCTAGGTTATAGGCCATAGGCCCATCCCATAGGCAAATAGCCTTATACTAGGCCATATCACATACAGGCCTGAACACCATATACCATATTAGGCTATATACATACCGTCACATTTCATAGGCAAAGTACTATTGATTCAATTTACCTATTACTTTCACATATTCACTAGGTTATATATATATATATATATATATATATATATAAATATATATATATATAATATATATATATATATATATATTTTTTTATATATATATTATATATATATATATACATATATACATATACATAACAGACGGAAATATGTATTGAAGACAATGTGTGTGTGGGTATATTCCTGTGTATGTAGTCATGTGCCACATAGGTGGGTTCTCAGTTGAATGTGACAGGAAATGTTCATGTGTGCAGCAGGGTGTATAGTAGTGTGTGTGCCATAGAATTAAGTGACAGTGTCTTAGGAAACCAATTTCAGTGTGTGTTGGGAGTCAAGTGATAGGAATGTGTAGCATTACATTTCAAGGTTCACATGAACCCAGGATTTAGTGAATATAAGGTAATCTCAGGCTATGGAGTTTAAACAGTGTGATATGGAGAACATTCCCAGGTTCATGACAGTTTCAGAAATTAGAAGATCATATACTCAGTTCAGAACCAAATGGCAGTTAGGCAAGGAAGGAAAATTAATTCTAACTAACAATTTAATCTCAGGTTTAACAAGCAGTGCATACCATAGTTTACCTCAAGAAAATAATCCCAGCTTCTTGTGTGTTTATACATGTGAAATTCTCAGTTCAATAATAGGTAAACCCAGTGTGTATGTAAGGAAAAAGGCAGTGTGCTTGTGTACATGAAAACTTGTGTATAGGGAAGCGTTCAATTTAGTTTGATACAACCAAGTGTCTCAGTTATGTGTCATTACAGTGTGCAAGTGTCCCAGGTTGGTGAAATATCAAGTGTCTCAGTATTCTGTACATGAAGGCAATTTGGTGTCTCAGGAATTTATTCAATGCAAAGAGTCTCAGCTGTACGTTACCCGAGTGTGTTTGTATACATGGAAACCTGTGTGTAGCAGTACATTAGTGTGACAAGAATAAAAACAGTATGGGTTCAATTTTACCTACTCATGTTAATCATTGATTTCAAGTTAACCCCAATCCAATACAACATTCCTATAATAACAAAATAAATCCCAGATATAAACACATATCTACAGCATCTAAATCTTTAAATTAGTTTAAAAAATGCAGAATAAAACTGAAGAACAGTTCAAATAATTGCGTATCAGTGAACATTCAATTTCCCCTGAAATTCGAATCCTCCTTCATCAATTTCAACACAAAAACGGATCCCCACAAACCTAACATGCTATTTAATGTACAGCAATTAACCATAACTAAAACACATGATAGTTAATCATTAAAAGTAAATTGAAATAAAGAACAATGAATTATTGATCACTGATACATAAAGTATCAGAAATTAGGGATATTTCCTATTTTGAGTAGAATAGCAATGAATCATATCGGGTTAATGTTGTTAATCAATAACTGATATGTGTACATGATATACATCTAATATAGTGTCCAAAACATGACACAAACGTGTCCAAAAACATCACACGCACTCAAGCACGGGGCTATCACAGGTCGTACGACCAGTGCACGTATCCAAACACTCTCGACACATATCCATTGGACACAAAACTTCGGGGATGACACGAAAGTCATTTCCCCTCACTCCATGTCCAAACACACTGTCCACGTGCTCTGTGCACTGAGCACGAGCACGCTGGTAGCAGGGGAATGCTACCCGCGTGCGTGCGTGGTGTATCCCACGTATACACGTGTCCAAAGCGACACGACACGACACAAGTAACACCTCAGTCGAGCAAAAACACGTAAGCTACAGCAAACACAACTTCCTATTCAAACACAATTCCAAATCTCGATCGAAATGCCTACTGTGGCATTTCGTCGAACACCTGCGTTCGGTTACTGTATGTGTCCGATACGGACACGTACAGGATACGAAATGGTGCAAACCCTATTCCTACAGTACAAGGACACCTAGGACTTGGTGTTCATGCAAAGAAACCCTAATTTTAATGGAGGAATGGAGTTTTACCTATGTGTGTTCTTCAAAAAACCTCTTCAAAGGGGATCTCCAAAAGCCACTCAAAGTCTCCAAATTGTTTCAATCCTGAGATTTGACTCCACAAACAGTAGAAGAACAGTATTTAGAATACTATGGAAGAAATCTTAATAAAAATGGAGCACTAATGATTAAACTATGAAGAAATAAAAATGAAGGCTCACCTAGTTCTTAGGAAAATGATAGAATATTGAAAAGGGGCACAACTTTCTAAAGAGATACTTTATAGGCAAGGGGGGTCCTTGGCCGGCCACTTAGCTAGTACTTTATAGGCAAGGGGGGTCCTTGGCCGGCCACTTAGCTAGGGTTAGGGTTTCTAGGGGTGCATCTAAGGCTAGCAATGCATCATGACTATTTGGATGGCCTAGAATCTAGGGCTCCTTCCTAGTCAAGTTGCAAACCACTCACTTAGCTAATCATGACTTAAACCATTATACAATACTAACTAATTCTCAATATGGCTAACTAGACTAGCTATAACTAATCTAGGTTAGGTCCAATCTAGGTTAGTCTAATCTAAACCACATGAAAATTAATTAAATATTATTTAAATCACACCATTCTAATTAATTATTTTAAATTCCTAATAAAATATATTAAATTCAAATAATTCAAAAATGACAAAAATACCCTCAAACTAGAAATGATAAATGAAATACCCTAATCACATGGCTAGGCTCTAGGTCACTATCTCTAGGTTATACTAGCAAAACACCAAGTCACAAGTCATGATTTTTAAATAGTTTTTAAAATAATTAAAAATCACCAATTATCATATTATTATTTAAATATCATAATTAAATAAATTAAAATACAAAATTTCAAAATTACCCACATTTGGAAAACTGGGTGTTACAGCATGGGAATGCTCCAGTATTGAATAGGTAGATCTGGGAACCTAACCCAAATAGGAGTCGAGATGAGTATCTCTCTTTCGCATTGTATCCCTATAGACCAACGCTTAAGGATTATAGTCCTTCCGTCGAATGTCCAGGGGCCGCCGTAGAGAATTCTCTCCAATCTTCTGCCATCCAAAATCTCCAAATCCTCGACTGGCCCCTCTTCCTGTTTCCCCACTCACTCATCTCTCCTCCTCCTCCGCCCCTTGTTCGCATCAGATGTCTACGGTTGCTTCCCCCTTCTCCTACCGTAGAAGCATAGGATCTGCTCTGGCAAGGTTCTCCACGCCGCCTATGCATTGTAGTTCAGCCCCCGGCAACACCCCATTCCTCGTTGCTTAGAGTAATGGGTATATATATTGCTTAGACTATATGTATCTCTAATTAGGGGATTTATATATAGATATATTAATATTAGAGCATATTGCATGAGTATATGCATATCTCTAATTAGAGCTGAAGCATTATCTCGAGTATATATGTATGTACTTTTCTGTCTAACTTAACAACTAACCCTAGCCAATTAGCCCATTTCTTTTAAATCCAACGGCTACCCTTGTTTGTACTGTGGATTCTCTTCTTTCTCTAGCCAGCAGAGCCTGCACTCCCTGGCAGCTCCAGGCGTACGCCGTATGGCGGCCTCCTGGTGAATCCCAGCCATTCATCTTTATCTCCATCACCTTCTCTCCTCTTATATATATATATATATATATATATATATATATATAATATATATATCTTCAGTCCTCCTAACCCTAACCACTTAATCTCTAACCTAGTCGCCACCTTGCCTCCAACGCACCTGTGTGTCGGCCTACCTCCGGGTACTACCACCCTCACCCTTCGCTCGAGCCAGAGAACCCAGCGTGTACGCCTCGTCCCGTACAGCGGTTCGTCGTATCAGCCTCCACCCGACCGCGATGCTTGGACGCCGTGGGAGCTCGACCAACCGATGGGAAGCACCACTGCTCCGCGGTGCAGCACGATAGTAGCCACAGCAGGCGGCAAGCACGCCACTGCCACCCCTCTAAAACCTCTGTAAGCTACCTCTCGCCTTCTCTCCTTCTTCCTTCTCTTGTTTATAGCGAACTGCAATACGTAAATGCCTAACTAAAAACTATATGCATGCATAAAACCGGGCCCGACCCTGGCACAGGGCAACCTGGGCCACAGCCAGGGCCCCAAAGGAAAGGGGGGCACTATTTGTTTATGTGTTTGGCCACAGACTTTGCAGCCCAGGCCCAAAATTGATTCATCTTCAGGTTTAAAGCCAAACGGTGGCTTCTTTTTCAACACAGCCGCAGGAGAAAAGAATAGATAGGAGTTTACAAACTACACGCGAACGCGGGCGGTGGAGAAGAAATCGCGGGGTTAATACCATTAGCCGTTGAAAGAATATTTCTAGATAGAAGCAAAATCTATTCATCTTCCCATTCTTCTTAGACCATCTCCAATGGTGATTTCAAAAATTGAGTTCTTATCCTACTTGGCATTGTACTTTAAGGAGATTGTATCCTAGTTGGAAGAGTTTCTACATAAATTATAGACATACAAAAATGCTCTCAAATAGTTCTCCATTTCTATCCTATGTGTCACATAGTAAAAGGACCAATTTAATGGTGTGGGGCCCAATAACAATTGTCATGAGAGAGAAAAGAATTTCTATGAGAGTTTCTATATGTAGAAACCCTACTAGAATGTTTCCATCCTACATTATTGCCACCAAGGATAGAAATGAAGATAGAAATCACCATTGGGAGAAGTTTTTACTAAAATGGATTTCTTCCATAGAAATAGAAAAGATAGAAACCCCCATTGGAGATGGTCTTATGTTCTCTATATTAAGACATTAGTTATTGAGAGATTCATCTTCTATCTTCTTTTCTTATATTTTCCTATTCAAGGTAAAGAAAATCAAAGGGGGCAAGGAGGCGCTGGTGGTGGTGTGGCGATCGTTGGCGTTGGGGGTGGATGGAGCACTGGAGTTGGAGGCCTCTCAAGGTTCTTTCTTTCTTTACTTCATTCAGCAACTTCATATGTTTGATGAAATGTCATAGCCTGCCGATGGCCATATTATGTGCTACAAAAGCACAGCTTAAGAATCTTCTTGTTGTTATCTGAACTTTATTGCTTCCCTATATTATGACCCAGTTAAATTTTAAACTAAGAGCTTCACGATTCACAATTACTTGGTGATGTACTGTGCAAGATTACTAAACAATCTTTATTAAAGTATACTATGGAATCTAAACTTTATAGCCTTAATTTTTCTTCTTTCCCTTTTTTTTTACTTTGCAACTTGAGGGTGGATTCCTAGGCCTTGGTCTATTATTGAGAGGGAGCTCCGAAATTTCTAGACACAAGATCCAATATAATGCATATAATATGGAAGTTAGTGGTAGAACCACCGAACCATATGCTGAAGTCTTAATTCGTACCCTGATGAAATTCTTGAAGCTACATACTTTCGGATTCATATTTGAGAGATTGAGTTCATACTAATGGGCCCACTAGATTAGAACTTAGAAAACACATATAAACTGACATCTTCTTTGCATCACTCTTGGCCTCTCTTCAAATATTTGGAGAGTTTCTATTTCTATTTATGCCTAGGTCTCTTCATTTAATAGTCTATTCTGAGAAGTAATTGCCTAATTGGAAATGGTACTGCTTCGAATTCTTGATTGATTGTAACTTCAAATTTAATTCGTACGAGGAGCATCAAATCTGATTCTGAAGTGAAGAGGAAAGTTTAATGTTTGAACTTGGAAGACATTTAAGTTTGAACTTGGAAGGAATATTGTTGCTCTTGATTTGTCAAATTTGTATGTTGCCAATTGGGCCCTTAAGGTTAATCTTGCATCCTATTATGCCATTTATATGCTGTTATTGTTCAATATGGGAATTGTAATTTTTATGAATTCAAAATATAGTTTATTAGCTCTGGAGTTTTTCTAATTCAAAATATAGTGATCTATTATTGAGCCCTTAATGTTAATATTGCATTCTATTTCTGAATTCTAAATCTTGGTCAATTTTGAGAGGTTTAGATGATTAGGAGAAATAAAATTTTAGCAGAATCAAATTTTTGGTATTTATAATGTGCAATTTAGATTTTGTTTTGTGAAGATTTGTAATAAATTTTGTGTTAATAATTTTTTAATTTATTGGCTTGTTATAAAAATCCAGATCAACTTTCTTTTTAATATTTTTATGTACCATTTCGGAGTTCTATTGTTATTAATAAAATTTATTCATGAAAAAAATTGACGTTTATGGAAAAAAGTCACAAATTTTTTTTTCTGCCCTGGGCCTTCAAAACCTCAGGACTGGCCCTGCATGAAACCATACTTAGATAAGTAAAAATTTGTGGACATGTATAAACGGAGAAGGAACGGGATGGCAGTATAGCAGCAGAAGTATGGGTGCAGCCATGTCACATTGGTCGGTTTAAACCATTGCTTGTGTGCGTGTGTGCTTCACTAGGACTATTGAGGAGTAGGTTTCCATCGTGTAGAGAGAGAGTCCTGTCGAACTGAGCAATGTTGAGATCAACTGAGATGGAGTCAGTGAGTTAAATGTTAGATGAAAGAAGAATTAAGTCTAGGTTCAGAAAACAAATAAAACCAGAGACCTATTTTTATCGGTTGAGTTTTGTGGCTACATTGGCAAGGGATAAGGATTTGAGTATGGGGATCCTGGGTTTGATCCTAGCCTATGAATTATGCTGTGATTTTTTTGTTAAGGCCTTGCCTAATAGAAATTTCCTATGGGCTGCTTATATCAATAATACAAACAAGTGCCCCCCCTATTTTCATAAATGAGAGCTTAACTCACCTGGTTGGATGGCAAGGTGGATTTGGGAGTGTCGTAGGCTCAAGTCTCCTGGCTATGGGATGAGGGAATTTCCTAATTCTTTAGGAATAAGTTTTTCCTAGTGTACTGCTTGGGTGTAGGGGTGATGGTAAAGACCAGTTACAATGATTGGTTACTTTGTAAAGTTTTAGGTTCATTTTTTTATATTTTCCTTATATTAAACAATATGAGTTAATGTATTATAACTTAAATACTTTTTGACCCATCGAACCCTAACTCATTTTCCACCAATTTAGTTACTTTTACCATCAAACCTTAACCCAACTTTTAGCCAATAAAGCTATAAGTATTGTTTGAAGTAAGAATCTCTAGTAGAAGATAATTAATTAGTTCATAAATCATTCTATAGGTTCTTTGGATTACTTGGAACCGATTTTTGTGCCAGATTTTCACACTCTGCCTCAGGTGACAGGCAAGTATACCTTGCCACTATAAAATATTGTAATTTAAGATTTCACACTTGCTATGCTTCATGTTATTGCTATTATTTATCTGTGCGTCTGAGCAAGACTCTGGGTGTAGCCAACTGGGTTTGTTGGTTATTGCTTTATAACTTAGGTCATTAGAGACTACCCTTGTACTGTATCGTAGATACACCAGTATCTCGCAGGACCATACTTGTTTAGTCACGAAGAGATATTACAGAGTTATATGACACGTACCCCCTTATCCGACTAATCATCAGTGCGCCCGGGATGCACGATGGCTTAGTTCATGCTAGCTATTTTGTTATTTTATATGCTGGACTTCATGTTTGGATTGAGCGCATCGAGATTCGACTCGTATAGTATATTGGGCAGGGAAGACAATCACTAGACAGAGGGGCTTACTGTAACTTTCAATTAGATGTTGTTACATGCTGGTGCCTCGGATGAGCGCCACTACACATGTACCTCTTGGAGACAACATCTCTGTCGAACGTTGTCTTTATTATTTACACTTAGCTGGTAGATCACCCTGGATTGTTTTTTCTCATGTTTTCCTTATATTACATTATGGCTTGCATATTATGTATCTTGTTATGGCCTGCTGGGGACCTGGTCTCTTTCCAGGCTTATCCGAGCAGGAGTACGAGCAGGTTTACAACCTGGACCTGACCTGCATTCGAGGACGAGAAGATAGCCCCAGGAGACCTCATTTGATCTTGGGTACGACACCATCAGATGCAGCCTATCATTGGAGACTGCATTTAGTTATCTTACTGACAGCACTTTCATTCTGTATTTTCCTTCAATACTCTATATTCAGACCATTTGAGTAGTGGATGTGTCTCCACCAACTTATCATTTATTATGGTTCTGTACCACTTATTCTGAGCACATAATTTATTCGTATTTAGACCAGTTTACTTTCCTATTCTATGGATGAGATTTTAGCATGCCTGTGATATGATATTGTTTAGTTTACATCTTAGTACGGATTCAAGGATGCCACTAAATTGGAGAATTCTTGAATATGTATCTGTTGGCCTTGTTGCGTATTCCAAGTCCCGAGTATTATGGGACTGGGCGTGACAAAGCCTATCAATCACTATTTGTCGATGAGAAGACTAATTATACAAAGAATTTCGGAGTCTGTGTAAGGAGTTTAGTCTACGATGTTGATCCAAAATTTGACTATTACGGTGTTTTAAGAGAGATTGTAGAACATGATTACTCTTTTGATACCAAAATTGTGTTGTTTATATATGATTGGTTCGACACAACACCCAAGCAAGGATGAAGAATTGACAAACAATTTTGATTTATTGATATAAAAATGGAAAAATATGTTTGTTTTGAACCATTTGTGTTGGCTAGTCAAATGGTCTAAGTGTACTACATGAGTTATCCTTGTCAATGATGTACTACTCGTGATTGGTGTGTTGTATGCAAAACTAAGTAAGAAATAAATAAATATTAGAGATCAAGCATACTAGGAGGATGAGTTGTCATGCCTCAACCAACATATACGAGTTTGGTCGACGTTGACGATATATGGAGGTTGATGTTTCTTTAGGGGATATACAGTTGACGAAGAGCTTGACATAGAGGACTTACCTCATGTAGAGGAGGAGTCTGAAATGGATGTTTGTTTGCCATTAAAAAGTTATGGAATGAACTTTTATATTTAATCACAAACAGAACAGAGTATAATGTAGGATCTCGTTAGAAATCGTATCGACGGAGCGAGTGGTAATTCTTTGACTCCATTGACGATCTGACAACAATTTTGAACTCTCTGAACGTCTGAGTTTCTCTGGAATGGGCAGGGACTTGAAGAGGATTGGAACTCTTGCAAGTGCTCTGGATGCTGAAGTGCTTGAAAAAGTTGAAGAATCGAAGCTTAAGAGGTTGAATGAAG
This sequence comes from Iris pallida, assembly GCA_029216955.1. Lineage (NCBI taxonomy): Eukaryota > Viridiplantae > Streptophyta > Magnoliopsida > Asparagales > Iridaceae > Iris > Iris pallida. The sequence continues at coordinate 3,493,194 of JANAVB010008795.1, forward strand.
GAATGATCCTTCTATTTATAGGTAGCAGAATGATCTGCCTATGTGCATATATGATGCTCGCATGGAGGTTTTTACGTAGGAATGCCACATATATGACTTTGTTGGGTGCATGGATGATACGTCGGGAGCTGGAACTGAATCTGTTTGGACTGCACTGTTGGGCTTCGGAGGAGCTGACATATGGCAATTGCTGAGATTTAGTTGTTGCTAAAATCTTGGGTAGTTGGCACCCATTCGTAGGTAGAACTGAGTCAAAGACACGTGGTACGTACCCATTACTCAAGATCTTTGCTGGTTGATTTGAGTGGATGCGCTTAGGATCTGGGGCATGAGAGACTTGGCTTTTGATAAGAGCAAGTCTGGCATATGACGTTTGAGGCGCTTGTAGAGTTTGAGCGCATGGTTGCGGGGGCATACAAGCGATCAATCGGCCACGTGGCGGAACACAGCTGTAACCGAAAAGGAGAGATGATTGCGTCTCTTCATCTTCTGCAAAAGCTGATTGCTCTGACTTCGAGATGCTTGCTGCTATCATTTCAGTCACTTTAGCATTGAATGCTTTGATGGACGGAGCTTTAAGTGGGTGTATCAGATGTGCAGCGCATGGAGCTGACGAGCGTGAGCTGCGTGGCGCATCTACTTTGGTCAGCTTTGTTGAGACTTTTAAGGCATCGATGACTCTTTGACTGAGCTAAGTTTGAGGTGGCAGATTCATCGTCATTAATGCAAGTTCATTGCATTGACTTCGAAGAAGTTTACTTGGCGCATGGGTTTGATTTGCCCTGGCCTATAAATAGCATCGTAGAGAGTTTGTTCATTTTTTTATCCAAACTTCTCATTTGAGATAAACTCGACTGATCCTCCTCCTTGGCAAGATGTTGCACTGTGGACCTCCTCGTTCAAAGAAGCTTTGATTTTCACGACGAACTCTTTCAAGAGACTGAGATCCACCGGGAGAGCTATGGACACGACAGCTTATGTTCGAACCCCTTATCGGTAGTGTTCTTCTACGATATGGCATTGGATGCCTGTTGCATCCAAAGATCGAAGTCATCGTGCCCCGACTTCCGTTATGCTGGAAGAGCCACCGGGTTTGGATTGATTGCCAACCCGCGTTCTGCTCAATAAATGCTTCATTAGCCGAAGCACTCGTACGTTTGACGAGGAAGTGATTTGCTCTGATGAGGAAGGGTGATGCGCTTGGACTGAGACACCAGATTGATGCACCTAGTCGTAGAGTTTAGGCTTCTTCAGACTTTTTATTGTAATCATTTAGCCATGTAATAGATTTTCATATGAAATAAAAATCTACTCTTCATGTGTTTTTAATTTTGCTCTTTAAATGATGCGTTGACATTTATCCTGAATCTTCGACGCATGATGTTTGTGGCGCATAAACACTTTGGTCTTCGGATGCGCCTTAAATTCCATGCTTCTACAAGACCCCTTTCAAAGTTTTTAAAACGTTTTGCTAAGTTTTGGAATGCTTTCAACCGAGAAGCATGGGCAGTAGATATTTTTGGGTGCATGTCCTAACTGGGCGCATGGCCATTCTGCGCATGGCGAGTTGGTGCAAACTCTTCTCGATTTAAATGAAAGAAGATAACTCCTTGAATTCCGAGTGATTAATGATGATCTCTTTGGAGAGATATGCAGCCGTCAGTTTCATGAGATCTGAAGAGACGCTGACGTCTTGTTTCTATCGGTTCACTTGCGACTTAGGCCTATAAATAGACGTCTGTGGAGAGAGAAAACTTCTTCTATTTTCTCATCTTCTTCTTCTTAGAACTTTTCAAAAAAAAACCTAGCTTTTGAGAAATGGCCCCAAAACTTCTCGTGGCGCTGTTGGCCGAGGCAGAGGCAATGGCAAGAAGCCTGTGGAGGCGGGCGGCGAGGAACCCCAAGTCGTCGACACGACGCATGCCGATGTGTGCCCTAAAGTTGTCGGTGGGTAGTCTGCTGCTTGGGAGTTTATCGAAAACACACATACACTTTGTTGCACGGTTTTGGATGCATGGGTGTAGCATCTTGGATCATGCGTCGAACCACTCTGTTGAAGCGCATGGGTATGGTTTGTATGAACCATACCGAAGGTGCGCATAGGCTTTCCTGTGCTGACGTGCATGGACTTTGGTCCTGATGATTCGCTTCAGTTTTCCTGTGCTGATGTGCATGGACTTTGGTCATGATGATGCATTAAGCTTTCCTGTGCTGACGCACATGAACTTTGGTCCCGATGATGTGCGAAATCTTTTTTGTGTTGACGTGGATGGACTTTGGTACTGAAGATGCGTCGAAGCTTTCCTTCCAACGTGCATGGACTTTGGTCCTGAGGATGCGCTGCGGTGGAATTTAGCCAGTGCGCATGGACTTTTTGTCCCGATGATGTGCTGCGACTTTTGATGCGCAACAGCTTGCATACGCATATCTTTCGATTTTTTATAACGTAACAGGGCCAATATTTTTTTTAGCTTTCTGCAGTGTCTATGGTGATACCGAAAGCTGAGGCCACCATCAAGGAGGATATGATGTCTCCCTTTGTCAAAGAGGATTTGATGATTCTAAAAATCGAAGTCGATGTCAAGGAGGAACCAACATCGGAAGGAAGTAGCACCGGGAGCTCCAGTCACCCGGCTCCTGTAGAGGATCTCAATCTGTTAGAGCCTTCATATGCGCGGTGGCTGAGGGAGTGGTATCTGCCTCGGTGTAACCATTCTCTCTAAATCTGGGGTTTTATTGACTTCCTTGTAGTCGCAATCCTCGGGGAAATGAATAAATTTTTTTTTCTTATCTTCAATATTTCTTGCTTATATTTGATGCTTTTTCGTTTGAGATGTAGATGTTTCTTTTTGCCAATGTAGTCCTTTTTCTCCTTTTGATGAAAAAATAAAGAACTTTTGTTGGCTCATTTGTCATGAGCTCGTGGCTTTTTTTGTGGACTTAGCATCTTTGGCGCACCTTAGTTTTGGGTACAAATGATAAGTTGAGAGAAGGAACCGATATGTTTACTCAAAGGTAATGTGGATATGGTAAACATGGGGTTGGTGATAGAGTTTTCTTACTCAGAGGTGATATGTATGTAGAAGTTAAAAATCAAGGGGCGCCACTCACTAAACTACGCCATCATCAAGTGGCGCCAGATCAATAGGTTGCGCCAAGCCAGAGTGCACGGCACCACGTGGCAAGCCTCCTCGAGAAGTTGTAATGGCTATCATTATTACTGACAGCTCTGACAACACGAAAATCGAAGAAAATCCATTTGAATCCTGTGCAACGTGGCGCTCGAGAAGATTTTGTCAGCATATAATTAATGCTGACAGCTGGCCCGCACAAGTCATCAAGTGGCACACGAATTAATCAATACAGTACAAAAGACCCAGTCAGAGGTTCTTGTTGTTGAGTTGCGCCCACACACAACCAAGCTAGTTGGTGCTAGTGGATCAAATTTTATGTCCAGAAGCATGATAATGTGGCACGTATGCCACTAATATCGAAGAACGTGTCCGCTACAGTACCGATGACCATGCGCATCTCACTCAAACGATGCCATGCTCCCCCAGCAGTTGATGTAACCGCTCACACTGGACAGGTGCGCAACCTGAAGTGCGTGCCACTCAAAATAACTACTTAACAGTTATTTCAAGAACTCTATAAATAGAGTTTCAAATCAGTCTCAAAGCATGACAAAAAGGATCACAATCTCCTGATAATGTGCTGACGCATTCTCCAGAGGCTTGTGTCTTCGATATCACCTTGTCCAAGGGATAAACTGATCGTCTTCTGATTAGATTCCTACAGTTGTACTCAAAAAATCAATTGTACTTTTGTACTCTTTTCTAAGTTTGTAATAAAACTTTTGTTTTGCAAATAAAATGGCGACCAGCTGGGGACAACTTTCTCCTCTGACGAGAAAGTGACAACTCAATGTGATACCGCGTCGATCGGCAAGACGCAGAAGACTTTGGTCGTTCAAATAGACCAACCTGCCTACGAAGCAATGCGCACTGTATGGACTCCTAAGCGCTCTGTAGTAACAACTACTACTTCTCGCAACCTGCGTATGCTGTCTCTGCATGACCTGCACCTACTTCTCTTTGGCCCTGAACAAAAGGAAATGCTTTTGGCTACTCCCTACTCTTCACCAGTTCTGAATTCTGAGAAGAACCTTTCTTGGGGTGCCAGACATAACAAAGGAAAGCACCCTTTGGCCTTTCCTCAACTTGCGCAACCTGCGCTTGTGGCCTCTCAGCCATAAAACAAAGGGAAACACTCTTTAGCTACTCCCTCTCTTTCCTTAAATATGAACTTGGCAAAGAATACATCTATTCCTGCCTTTGCACAGAACAAAGGAAAGCATCCTTTGGCCTTTCCTCATCTTTCTCGATTTTTGGCTCGACGAAAAACAACTCTGATTGCGCCATTACACCGATCAGTACAAAAGCTCTTTTGGGCAGAAACCTTACTCCTCTTGACAGAGACAATAAATCTCTTTTAAGACAGTGAGTTCTGTCCAAACTAAACTTTCTGCCATCCAGTTGCGTCAGGCCAAGTGCACAGAAATATGTTGCGCAGCACAAAAAGGGATTCTGCCTACTCCTAAGAATGTAACTCAGGATCTTCCAAACTGCACATCTCAAGATCCAAGCAAGGCAAACTATTAGTATCTCAGACATATACACAAGTGCCACACCTTTCTGACCTGCGTACCTATCTCAACAAGCGCCAGCCAGTATCAACTTCAGTAAGACGCAAGTAGCCTGCGCCAGTGGCAAACTTACGCCAGAGACAGACTTCTAAAGTCAAGAACCCTCTTACATATGCTAATCAACTTAGCACTTCCTTGTACACTCAGGGAACATGACATCTCAAGAATCAGAATCATGTTCCTAACATCGTTAAAGAATATGTTCCTCCGAATTCTTTCACTCTGTTGTGGTAACTGATCTCCGTGAACTTCTTGAACAGAAGCGGAAGATCACAAGTCTGTCTTATCCACCTGTAATACAGCCACAAGAACACCACTGTAATCATCACCATGAGGTGGTCATCAAATGTTGTTGTTAGTCAGCTAAACGGTCTGTCTTCGACCGTCTTAACTACGCTCAGGTTCCTCAACCAATGATAGTGGATGAAGATGAATTGTTGTACGCTTTTGTCAACATAACATCTCCAAGCACTGGGGTGGAAAGTATCCAAGACGTAATGCATCTCGTAATCCCAGTCAACAGTACTTAGATTGGATTCGTGAGTCCGGCGAAGGAGTATACCAACATATAGGATCAAGAAACTAAGAAACAATCGGTCAAAGGAATCATTCTTCTGACCAAGATACAATTGATCAAAAAAATCTTCCTGATTCCAGCCAAGATGACTCAGTCAAAGGGATCTCCCCATCACTCATCCTGGGGGTAGTTCCTTATATGACTTTGATGCTGATAGTGAAAGTTCTGAACGGACCATCTTTTCTACTAGCTCTCTTCGATAGCTAGAGAAGTGACTACTTATGTCATCACAGAAGATCAAAATACTTCCAGTTCTAACAGTCAAGAGCAGAGAATTGATGGTTTGGAGGCCGATTTGAAGAGCATGGTTGAGATGATGACAGGCATGCATGCTGTGGTTATGGCACAACATATGGTTCTACCGGTTGTGAATCTGATTATGACCCAAGAACATGTAACGACATATGCTCCAGTCAACTTTGATCTGAGGTATAGTCTAATACCGCTTCCATACCAGTACAGGCTATTCCAAGTCAATCTGGTGTTGTGGGTGGTACTTATCGTACAGTACCTCCTCCTAACACATCAAATCAGTCCACTGCTCCATAATCATCGAGAGATACTAATGAGGCAGTAAAACTTTTACGTACTCAATTTGAAGTCTTCAAGCAGAAAGACGTCTAACAAAAGCTTGGATCAAGCAGCCTTACCCTATAGAGTGAAAGGAAGTTTAATTTCCTCCCAAATACAAACCCTCTACTATTATGTTGTTGATGGCAGCACTTCCCAAGTTAGTACCTCAATCACTTTGAGGTAATAACTGATCAATTACAGCCAAACGATGCTCTATTCACTAGGGTGTTCGTTGGATGCTTAGCAGGTGCAGCTTACGACTGGTACCGCAGTCTGCCAGATGGTTGTATAACCTCTTTTTCCAGATTCAAACAAATGTTCCTGAATGATTTATGAGGGAATAGAACATGACTATGTCTGCCCTTATCAAAATTAAACAGCGACATAATAAAACGATCGAACGGTTCATTGAACGATTCTGCCATGAGGCACTCAAAATGCCTCTCGGGACTCCAGATGCTTTGACGATAGACACTTACCAATCAAACTTGTTGCCTATAATCAGCATATGGACTGGATCGATGCAGTTCCAGGATTGGCCTTCATTCATAGTGAATGCTAAAGCAACAGAAAAAGTGCTGATAAGTTCAAACAATTAGGTATTCAGATGCCTAATCTTGACAAAGGTGAACATGCTAGATCAAATAGCGGTGGCCGTCAGAACAACCGTAAGGGCAAGGAGACTTTGGCTATCAATGTCAAAGGTAAAGAAGCTCTAGCCGTCAATATAGGTTAATCAACACCTACTCTAACGGTACCACCGCAGAGAGCACCACGTCCGAAAGAAGAATATTCCTTAGATGAAGATGATGTTGAGCATCTTTGATTGCCTGATCAAAAGCAATAAACTTTAGCTGTCGGATGCAAAACGGCCAGAGGAATTAGGTAAAACTGACCACCCTAAATATTATATTTACCACAGGTTTATCGTACATCCGACTCGAGCATGCTACGTTCTTAAAGGCAAGATCCAGGAGATAGTCAATTCTGGTGCAATCACTCTCCAACAAGACAAAAAACTGTAACGGCTAACGTCGTCTCTCTACAGTTTAGAAATTTTCTGCTCAACTTGTGCAGGATGGCATGTCCCTATCCCGAGAACCACTTTGGAGATTGTTAATCTCCCACCTGTACGAACTGATGGTCTTGTTCCTCTGTCTACCGATAAGGGAGAAACATATGGATCCATCCGAATTTTGTAACTGATTTCACAGCACCTTCTTCCTCCACAAAGTCCAAAAAGACGACCAAATATAAGTAACGTCATAAAACTTTATTGGGTGAATATTGTCTTCCACCTTTAACTGATGCCTTCATCTCAGTGACAGATTCTTCTTCTTCTTCTGAAAGAACAATGCCAAAGTCAGAGGACAAATATCAACCAATTTTCCATCTTTATAGTCCACAATCCTGTGAACTAATGACAAAGATGGGATATGATCTACAAAAGGCCCCTGGCTTGAATCATGGAAAAGGATCTCCAATACCTCTTTCTCTATGCCTTCCACACAATCAATCTCGTTCTGGCTGGGTTTCTGGACGAACTCTTCATCCTGAAAAAAGAAACATTCTAAAAACAAGTGCCATACAAAGAATTGCAACTTGGTGTCCTTTGAACCTGCATCTGAAGAATAAGCTTTAACTGGTACCAGATCTGGGAGACTTTACTTAAGAAACTACTCAGAAGGTCAAGAGAACCCTGCTCCAGTTCCGGAGGCTATCCCAGCACCTTCTTCCCCTACTGTGAATGTTCCAACTTTTCATCACGTTTAGTGGAACTGACTCTTCCCAAACAAACGCAACAGAGATGGGAAAACAGCCAGTCCATTTCAATAAAGTATTAAAAAAGACCCCACCTCTAGAACTCGAGAAGCCGTATAACTTTGATATACTGGCTCAGCTGGCTAATACCCTGGCAATGTTATAAATATTTGTGCTCCTGCGTCTCTCAAAGAAAACTTAAGAAACAGCGAGTGAAGCTTTGATGCAAGCCGATACTTGTCTGACACTGCTCAAGAAGCCGGAGGAGGAGCCTGTAAGCTATTTTCATTATCATAGTATGATGGAGCAGATGCCCAACATCACCTTTACACAAGATGATACGTTGCTAGAAGATAATCGTCATGACCGACCCCTCTATTTCACAGGATATGTCAATACCATAAAAGTTGATCGTATCTTGATCGACCTTGGGTCTACACTCAGCATCATGCCAAAGACTCTACTAGACGTATTGAGTATTCCTGTGCATAATCTTTCCACAACTATCACAACGATCTTGGAATTTAATTCTGGAAGAAGTGAACCCCTGGGAAAAATTCGCCTGAAAGTTCAAATCGGCAACCTTCGTACAAAGGTTACCTTCTACGTGATCGATAATCATGGCTCCTATAATACTTTGTTGGGAAGACCATTCCTGCATGAGCATAACATTGTACCATCCACTCTCCATCAATGCTTCAAATATGTAACGTCAATGGAGAAGTCCAGAAGGAAGTAGCTGATCTAAATCCTTTCAAAGGCATCGAAGCATATTGTACTGATTCTCGGATGTGAAAGAAAGAGTTCATAAGGTTGTACTGGCGATGGATAGTGAAGAAGATCAGAGAGACACCTCAAATGATGTTCTTATAATCCCAGTCAAAGGACGTACTACTCGTTCATCTTTTTCTCAGACATTGACTATCCATCATTCCTTCATAACAAGCAGCCTCATGTTGGAAAGATGGAACGAAGGGAGCTCACCTCTTCGGAGCTACTTGTTATTGACCTTCGTCGTAAAAAGCCTCATCATTCTTCTTCTCCTCCTCTGGTTATCAATCTGACTAAGCCTTCTTCTAAGGCCAAGAATCCTGTTGTAAATGATGATGGACAAATCAATAAAATAGCATCTCCTTTGCAGTAAACTGTTGTCTTTTATTATGTACAATATTATTTTGAAATGCTAGATAACTTTGAACCACTTACAATAGGAGCAGTTCAACCTCTCCAAAATGAAGTACTACTTGAACCAGTATTAGATTCCTTCTTTTTAGTTCCTTCCAGGAAAAAGAATAAACTTCCAATACTTTTCAGTAAAGAAATATAACAGGAAATTACTCTCAATAGCGAAGACGAAAATGAAGATAATGGGAGACTCCAACTTTGTCATTATAGCCAACAATCAAAAAATATTCAAAAGATGGGTTATAATTTTAAAGCCGGTCTCAAGGGCGGTAAAGTAAGGCGAACTCCCATTCGTATTTCCACTCCAAAAAGAAAATTACTGCAATACTACAGCAAAATAAAGCGTGGATTAGGCTATACCTCGCCAATTCCAACCCGAGAAACTTCTGAATCTAACAAAGAAGAGCGATCTAACTCTTCTGATTCTGTTTCATGGGATTCTGATACCAGCGTCGGACACGTCCATCGCGTGACACTATCTTCTAATATAGTGTCTGCTAATTTTCAGAGGATGAGGAGGATGATGTAGTTGAAGCTCCTGAAGTAGATCCTTGGGTACAAAGAATGGACACTCAATGGGAGCTTCGTTTCGAACAACGAGAACCACCCACTGAAGATCAATTAATTCAGGTCGATGTTGGAGAAGAGGGCTCGCCAAGACCTATCTTCATCAGTAAAAGCCTCCCAGAAGCAGACAAGGATGAATTAATTTAACTTATCCAGGAATACATTGACATCTTCGCCTGGAGTTATGAGGATATGCCGGGACTGGATCCTCAGATTGCTATCTACAGGCTCAACATTTTATCCAATGCAAGGTCGGTCAAATAACAACAACGTCGATTCTGACCTAACATGATGGATGCCATAGAGAGTGAAGTCAAGAAAATTATCTCTTGTGATTTTGTTAGAGAAGAACAACATCCTGAGTGGGTGGCTAACGTCGTCCCAGTTATGAATAAAAGGGGGAAGGTCCGAGTCTACATTGACTTTAGATATCTCAGCGATACTTGTCCCAAGGATGAGTTTTCTCTTCCGAACACTGATGTCATGATCGACAATACTTGCGGATTCGAACGAATGTCTTTTATGGATGGATTCTTACGATACAATCAAATCAAGATGCACCCAGAAGATTAAAAACATACATATTTTCTCACTCCTCTCAGAGTCTACTCATATACTGTCATGCCGCTCAGTCTTAAGAACACTAGTGCCACCTATCAGCGGATTATGAGTACCATCTTCCGTGAGCATTTACGAAAAATTGTCCAATGCTATACTGACGATATTGCTGTCAAAGGTTGTCTAAAGGAAGATCACATCCAAGACTTGAGAACTACCTTTGATCTAATGTGCCAGCATCATCTCAAGATGAATCCCACCAAGTCATTTCTGGGAGTCTTTAGTGGCAAATTTCTCGGATTCGTCATTACCTCTAAAGGTATACACGTTGATCTCAAAAAGATCAAAGTCGTTCAAGAGGTGCGTCCTCCACGCAACCTAAAAGAGATACGAGGATTCCAGGGTCGGCTTGCTTATATCAGGAGATTCATTTTGAATCTGTCTGGACATTGCAGACCATTCACTCAATTGATGAAAAAAGGTGTATCTTTTATTTGGACTGAAGAATGCCAACAAGCATTTGAAAACATAAAGCTGTACTTGTTGAACCTACCAGTCTTAGTACTACCAATCTCAGGAATACCCTTCTTGATGTATGTTCAAGCGATGGATCATTCGTTAGGTGCATTACTAGCTCAGAAGAACAAAGAAGGTAATGTGCAAGCTATCTATTATCTCAGTCGTACAATGATTGGTGCTGAACATCGATATAACCCAGTAGAAAAAGAATGTTTAGCTTTGGTGTTTGATGTTCAAAAGATGATACATTACATCATTGGCCAAACTATTCATGTTATTTCCAGAGTTAACCCTCTTCGGGTCTTAATGAAGAAGCCCAGTACACCCAATTTCAGGCTTGCTACATGGGCCATATTGTCACGACCCGCTCCCAAATAATCAGACACGAGTCGGACACACCCAGTCTTCGTCGTTAGACACGACGAAGTAAGCTGTACCAAGCTAGGGAAAACTAACCAGATAAACATGAAAGTATAGAATCACAGCATCTAAAAAATGTATCCTAGAATGATCACCATAATCCACAAATCCAGATATCATAATGTACCAGAATCAACAGGAATAAAAAGTGCTATGAACTCTAAAGTCAATATCTCAAAGTAAAGCTAAGCAATCTAAACCTGAAACCTCAAGATAAGCCTCATCCTGCTCAGCTAAATCCTGGGCTCTGGCCCATAGAGTAGAACAATGTCCTGCAAGCATACCTGCAATATATCCTATTCAGGAGCGGAGCAAAGTACTGTTCTAGGTAATGAAACATAAACATGACATGAACAGAGTACAGGAGTACAGGAAAATGAAATACAGGAATGAACATAAAAGTACAGAAAAGTAGTACATGAAATAAGTACAGGAACTATAGTACATGAATGCAAAGTACAGGAATATATAAAGTACAGGAATGAAACTATAATCCTGAAGTACCAGACATGATAAGTGCACAATATCGAAATACATCTAGTCCATGTGACCAGCTGGGGTGAGAACATGTACAGGAGTACATGAATATGGTACGACTTAGGACCCACGTGCACAGTACGAGGCCTAAGCAAGGCACATGAATATATAGTAATCTGGATTGGTCACATGGCTAGTGTATTTCCCCACCCGACACTTATAAGTACAAGAACAAGGGTACAGGAATACGGGAGTACATGAATATCGTGCCATGACGTGTAACAAGAAAGGGTACAAGAATGTAAATGCACAAAACCGTAGAAAAGTACTTGCCTTTGCTCCGGGTAATCAAGGTTAGGAGATAGATCTATCTGTCCTCCTAAAGTGGGTACAAGTTGGTTAGGCTTAAATACTACACTAGCTATTCAGGTTTTAACTAAATAATCTAATTAGCTAAAACTTACTTTCATAATCTAGGTATCTAAAATGAAACTACTCTATTTGAAACATGATATTTCTAAGCATAACACAAGTCTAGCCTAAGCCATGATCCAATTTATGGAAGATTCATAAATATACTAATTGGGTTCATAACTATATATTACACAAAGATATTTGTAGGCCATCAAGGTCATTCTACCTAAGATTGTTAGATTTAGATAAGGAAACAGTGAAACTCTGAAATAGAAAGAAAGATAAAGTTCTAGGTATCTATCTAACTATTGATACTTGGTTTCAAGAATTTATACAACCACACAAGGTTATCCTAAACCAGACACATTGTGTTTTCCCTCTTATATGGTTAACACCCATTCTAATCAATACAGCAACAGTAGCAGGATACTGTACCATATATCAATGTACACTGTATTTCAGATATCCTGCCATTGCATCAGTCCTAAGGCATTCAGCCCAATGTATCAGTACAACCTCTACTGTTCAATCCCAACCTACCTTTCAGTGCATCAGGATAGGCTCTAGTTCTACAGGTATTCATGCTTAACAGTCCTAACTAAGATTGGTTCGAAATCAGCCTAGCAGTGGTGTTTGTACTTCTCAATCCTGGTATTCCAGGTTTATTGAGATTACAGTCCATCCCTTTATTCAATCAGTCTAAAGTAAACTGATTTTCATTCCTATATCCTGTATTCCTATCCTGTCAATTATTTTCTAATTGATTTCCATGCTCAGTAGGCTTCCAAAACAGAACAGGAATTGGGTATATTAGTTCCTGGCACAGGAATAATCTGATTTCATTTAGTCAAAAACTGAAAGCAGGACAGCTCCCTTGAACCTGTCCTGTATAACCATAAAGAAAATGTATTGATTTGTAACCAAGACTTCTTAATCAACAGGTATCACTCTATTGTCAGTTCAGCAGTAATGCAGGACACTGTATTAATATATACCCAGCCATTACATAATGTATCAGGTATCACCCTGTCCCAAGTGGACTGAAACAGTTTATAACAACTATATCTCAACTTCAATACATCATCAATTTAGTTGACAACCTATAGGTAACTACCTATCAATGATGTTCAAATGTACAATCCTAATGTAATCCATATCAGTCCTAAACAGGACTTTAGCATATCATCTTGGTGTGTTCACTGACATTTACTTCATAGACAGTCCAATCCTGTTCAGTCCCTAACAGGATAGCTAACAGTGTATGAATCAAAGTAGTCTACTGTACAAATTCCTAATGGGGATTAGCCTTGGACAGAACTGGTAAACCAGCCCCAAGCTACCGCATATGTAATTAATTAACTGGATACTGCTTATGCAGTTTTAGGTTTAACCCTTTGATCCAAACACCCAGGTTCTATCATGATTGATAAATCATCAAACCAAACACACTTACTGTTATACAGTAATAGACTAAAATCTTATTAACAGCAGACTAAAGAGGATACCATACTGGTGGTGATATCATGCATATGTAATCACATACCAATTCCATGGGATTCACATATCAATGCCATATGAATATACATATCAGCCATATGGAATCACATTTCAAAGCCTATGTGAATTCTCACATCAAGCCATACGAAATCTCATTTCAGAATCCTGGGAATACTCACATCAAATGAGTTAACAGTTCAGTCTCCTATCCCAGTCCCTCACCATAAATGAACGCACTTCAACATCATTCCATAGTGTCTGAACCCAAAACAACTATTCTCACACATTTAATATCTGGACAGTCATTAAAACAGTTACATCTTAAGGGTCATTGCAACTTCAACCTAATATCAGTCAGGATTTTACTTTAATGTATTCAACAGTGGCATACCAATATAACAATTTAACTGCCAATCTATTATGTATAATACCTGTCCAACTGAGATTAAAACCACACAGTCCAATGAAGACTGACATAACTTAGTCCCAATACACATTAATTCCTTATCCATATATACACTATAAATTTAAATATTACTAATCATACACCCAGTTATCATTGTAAAGAGCTATACCTGGAATTTGTACTCGATCTAATTTTAGGACGAAATGCACGATACAGCAACTTCTCGAGTCCAGTAGGATTTTACTCCTGATCAGGTAATTAAACAAACGTGTGGTGACCAAGAACAAAGTCAATTAAATCTTGGAATTGAATTTGTTCAAGGAATTATTGAAAGCCATCAACACTCACCGATCTAATCGGTTTACACCTTGATCCTTCTCTCAAGCCCAACGATTTCCTCATCAACTTCTTAAGAAACTTCAATAAAATAGAGGAACAAATAAAACTAAGCATACGTGTTCGTATTAGCAAAACTTCATATCTAAATCAAGAGATCCATAATTACTCTGTTAATTGATTGATACTTCCATCAAGAACAGATCAGGATACGAAAAGAAATTTGAACAAATGAGTCGTTCAACCATCAATGTAACATTTGGTTTTCGAATCAAAGGAGAACAGAGAAGAACCAAGAGAATCACCATTACCTGGCTTCAAGGATCGACGTATTGTCTGCTAGCTCCATCACCCATTCCTCTGGTTGGAGTCGAGATTTGGGAAGGAAGAAGAATTTCCACAGAAATAAATTGTGGAATGAGAAAGAAAGGATGAGTGATTGGCTCCTTAAATGGGCGGTTAGTAGCGTGAGGCTCAGGCTACTACTCGGCGGGAAACTCCACCTCTCTCTCTCTCTCTCTGACAGTTCTGTTTGAGGGGTGAATAGGAATTTCCATTTGAATTTCACAACAGAAGAATGGTGCAGGCCAAATTCGAATAGCTAACTCCATGGTCTTCTCTAAGCCGTTAGCTTTTGGGCTGGAAATAGGTTTATGAGCTGAATGGGCTTGGCTAAGGAATGCCTAAGTCCAAATATTCAAAATGGATTTTTAAATAGGTCTTTAGGAAATGGGTTGGAAAGGAATTGGCTTATAAGGAATTAGTTTGAGTTGAGAAGCCCATCACAACTAGAAATCAGGAAATTGATTTAACCCCACATATATTTAAGGTATTTAACAATTTTCAAATTGTTAAATCAAAATAAAGTAAGGCTAAAAGAAAATTTTCAAATTTCAGGAAGGTAGAGTTACAAATATCTCCCCCTTGAAAAAATTTTGCCCTCGAAATTCAGAAACACTCCGAAATTGATTTACGAAACACCCCGAATTATTTATTGAATCTGGAAATTCAAAATACAAGAATACAATCAGGTGAACAATGTAGGGTAGCACTCTCGCTTCTCATCCTCGCGCTCCCATGTGGACTCTCCCGGGGTGTGGTACCTCTATATGACGCGGACAAGAGGAATGGTCTGGTTCCGCAAGCGCTTCTTCCTCCGGTCCAGGATCTCTACTGGCTGCTCCTCGAAGGTCAAACTCGGGCCCATCTTTAGCTCTGAGTGGTCCACTATATGGCTCGGGTCTGGAATGTAACGTCGAAGCTGAGATATGTGGAATACGTTGTGTACCCCCTCCAAGCTAGCTGGAAGTGCTAGTCGATACGCCACCTCGCCAATCCGTGCCGTCACATCGAAAGGCCCGATGTTCCTTGGACTGAGCTTCCCGTCTCTGTTAAAATGAATGATGCCTCTGATTGGTGAGATCTTCAGGAATACTCTGCCTCTAACTGCGAACTCCAGTAGCCGTCTACTGCTGTCCGCCCAGTGCTCATGCCGATCCTATGCAACTCTGTGACGTTCTGAGCCTTGAGACCATGTACATACAAGAAGTTGAGATAACACGCTTTAAAAATGATTGAGGATTAAATAGGCACGAGATGGGATGAATTTTAATTACGACTTAGAGGAGTAAAATCAGAAAGGCACGAATATTAAGTACGATCAAAAATCGATAGTTTAACACAAGTAGACTAGGACAAGATAGGAAAATCATGGTCAAATAGACATGATTTAAAATTGAAATTTAGACAAGACACAAACGAAGTATGGAATCAAAATCTGGTAATGTATAATTTTGAGGAATTCAATGATCTAATGATAAAATACTAGAAGGATAATTAGCAAGGGTTGATTGAGAAAACGTACAAAATACTCTAGAATCATGGTATTTAAAATTTTTGCATTGCCGCATGCGATGGCGAAAACCTTAAATTTCCACACCCGAGAAATACGTCCAAAATCTGACTATATGTCCTCACTATGCCAGCTAACATGACTATCGAAGATTCTAGATCCCATAACTGAGGTGACCTAGCCCATATGATTTTTCTCAGAAGAAAAAAAAAACATAACACAGGAACAACAGAACAAATTGATCAGTCAACGAGGAACAGATGGAATCGAATTTCAAGATTGTTATAAGAGACAATTGCGGGAATGGAATAGAGAAGAACGAGACATGCAGCAAGATCTCTAATGGTCTGTGCATCCTTGACTGTCCTGACGATAGCTCGCCCTGCTGGTTTCCCCTGGTCTGCTGCTGATGCTGCATGAACCGCTGCTGCTGAGAGAAATCGAGAATGACGGGAAAAGGTCTCTGTACAGACGAAGGTACACCTCCAATGTAGCAGAAACGCCAACCTGAGTCGGCACAACAGGAGCTGCGGTCTCGAGGCCCTGATGAACAGGACGAGAGGTGGCCAGCCTCTCGATAGTATTCCCCGGACCGGAGCGATGAGATCGTGTCTTCATAACCATCATGAAGACAGATCAAAATAAGAAGCAATCTCTGAGAATAAAGCAAAATTTCAAAGGGGGACAGTTTGTATTCAAGGGAAGTCAATAAGCAACAATTTAGATAAAGGAATCTGATTAAGAGTTTTTCTAGTATGATTGAGTACCCTAAAAAATATCCTAATCCTACTGCAGGCTGTAGTGATACTCTAGTTCGAATACCACTACATAAACTCGACCTGCATGGGCCACCACTAAAAACGTGTCATGACCCACACCCTAGAGTAAGGGCACGAGAAGTGGATACGTCCAGCCTACGCCGCAGTGTCGGCGGTAGAACGCTGTCCTAGGTCACAACATCTAACAATATAATTCTAAGCAGTTTATACTCCCCGAATGGGGGTGACATAGCAGAAAGTAAACTCAATCATAACTAAGGAAGATGAAGCACGATATGATATAGAACTCAAGGAAATATAGATGATCAGAAGAGTCTAAGGTAACATCTCAGCAAATATCCAGAAATACAAGTCTCAACTGCTGAATATGAAAGAATATATACAACCCAGATCTCAAGACAGAAATAAAGTCTAACTAACTAGTCTGAAGACAACATAAGTAAGATAAAGCCTAACTAAACTAGTCTAGGCAGTAGGGATAAAGTCATCAGCTAGAGCAGGGTCCTCCTGAGAGTCCAGCTCACAAGTATCGTCTACGGCTACCCCGTAGAAGGTATCCACACAGGCCTCCTCCTCGTCCTCGGTAATATTTTTAACAGGTCCAGTCAGGACAGGAGCGAGCATAATACATCTCAACAGATCATAGCAGGTTAAAAAATATAATCATGCAGTAAAGTAAGATACATGAACTGAAGGAAATACAGTATGTAAACAGAGAGAGAACTATAATAGAAATATTTACTATAAATAGAGAACTAACAGTGGCTAGTAAGTCAGAGTACAATATAGACATATAAATGGCATAGGATGATTCTGATGCTATACTATGGAATGATTGTAATGCTATACTACTTGGATATTATTCACATGTCCACTTCTACTCCCCCGTACCCCCAATCAATACACAAGGATCCAGCCAGGTTATGTTATGATTCATGTAACGGCCCCCGAAGGGTGGTACATAATAGTCCTATAAATGGGGATTCTAGGAAGCCCAATAAATGGAAGATTCAAGGAAGACTCTGTGATCATGAGAGTATATGTCACAAGTGATTCAATGAACCATTAAGCATAGTGATATATAATGTAAGTGAAACGCATAGAATATGTAGTATCCGATGCTCCCTGAGGGGATAACATCTCGAGAAAGGATCCATATAGTACTAATCCGTGTGACCAATGTGACAGCATCAAGTAAAGTAATTTAAAGCAGAAGAATAATTCTAACAGGATATGAAATGATCAGAGAATGTACTCGCCTGATAACCTGAACATTTGATAGGTTTAGAAGTCCAAACTGAAGCCACAGAGTCCTATTTAGAGTAACACATGTCAAGATGTATACAAGAGATGATAAATGAAATGTACAATGCATCTGCATGCTGTCTAGGTCAAACTAGACTAAAGTCAACACTTGGTCAACTCTAGTCAACCACACTAGTCAAATTAGGTCAACTAGGTCAAGTCTTAGCCCAAACAAGTCTAACAAGTCTTACTTGGCCTAACCAAGCCTAGGCTAGCACTCACACAATAACAAGACAATGTGAACCACAATAATGCATAATATAAAATAGATAATATATATAAATACATACCTCCATACATACATGCATATCCACATTACATACATATTTATATATATAGGCATTTGTTATATCATGCATATTTACATAGTTACATAGATATATACATTCATGCACATTTACATACATACTTTTATACATTATATATGTTAACATTCATTACAATGCATTATATTTTACTTATACCTTTGATTGATTGATTCATTCATATATGACATTCATTCATGCATTTATACATTCATTCATATCCCATATGCATGCATATTTCAGTTCAGGTATTATATCCATTCACATATCATTAAGTTGCATACATATACTTATTTTTATTACATACATGTCATTCATGCATATTACATACTTACATGTATCTATATATTATATACATTGTATACAACATATAAAAATAGAAGAGGGAAAAGGGGAAAAAAACTGAAAAGGAAAGGGAAGGGAAGGAAAATGGAAGGAAAAGGGAAAACAGTGGACATATACATGCTTGCATCATATATTCTACATTACTATACATGCTATCATTATATATTATATTATATTATTTATATATTATGCATTCATATCTATCATTACATGTATACCTTGCATTCATATCTTGCATTCATTATATACTTTCATGCGTATATTGTATATCATTCTTTCATTCATGCATTTATGCATTGCTTACATACATTTATGTATTGCTTACATACATTATATTAATTGCATTCCTACATGCTTGAATTCAACCATATATATAAATTAATGTAAAGAGGATATATATCATATATATATATATATCATTTCGCTCATCTAACATATCATGTATTACATACTCTATATTCATTTAATATCCATACTACATAGGCTCATAGGTTACACAAAATATATATATCGTATAGTCACTCTTCTACTTAAAACCAATACTGTACCAATTGGGCCTCTACTAAATTCTAGAATTAAAGTATGTTGTAGCCCTTCGTGTTAGCTTTCTGAAACTTCAAACGGATCGCATTTTCGTGTCCGGAAGCTCCCGAAATCGTGAAAATACCGAAACACGTTCCTCTTTCGTACAGCTGACACTCAAATAATTCTACAAAAAGTTACAGAAAGAATTTGGCTTATTAAAATATATATTTGGAAAGCTAACTTCGATACGGTTCTTTTAAAAAAAATGAAAGATAAATCGGAGTTCTAAGCTAAACGTTATGACATTTCTAAGTTACTTTGGTTAATAAAAATGTAGATGAATATTATGACGAATTTGAGTTGTTTTGGACAAAAGAACACATATAGGCCAAGATACTTGGATACAAACATAGGTATCCAAATGAAACTCATTCTAACCAGCCTAACTAAGATCAGTCCACTCTCTAACCATTCTAAAACTGAATTTAAATATTTATTTTAACTATTATCATACATACATACACATGGGGTGTCCTAATTTGGGATCTATCAAGTAGGACACAAGACACATATCTAAAATCCTCAAGAGAGCTCCAAATGGCCTCAAATTTGAATCTAAATGGGACACATACATGAGGATGGATCCTACGAATTCAAAACCAATTTATATGCAAAGAAAATCGATTTAGAGGATGGGTTTTACCTATTGGGAGTGGAATCCCAATGAAATCGTTTAGGACACGGCTCCGATACGAAGATCCCTCAAAGTGGACACTCCTCCTTGTACTCCTCTTCCAATCCTTGGTAGCACCCTTCCCTTGGAGAATGGGAATGATTGAGGGAAGGTTTGGTGAAGGAATGATTTGATTTGGAGATCAAATCAATGGAAAGGCTCTCTAAAATTAGGAAAGAACAAAAGAAAAATAAAAGAGGCAAGATTGTAATGAATGAAATGAATCATTCTCCCCTAAAGGTGGCTGTCATAAAGTGTCCATTAGGGCTAATGGGAAATGTCCTAATTGCCCCTCTCTAGTCTTATATGGTTAAGTTTAGACTAGGTTCAAGTTTGGGGTCAAAATGATCTAGTTTTGAGTCTCTAACTTAACCATTCTAACATGATAAAAATTAGTTTAATTAACTAACTTAAATGTTGGGTCTTGTGAGCCATGCTTAACTTAATACTGGGTCCCATCTAGAGTTTAAGCTACCCGGGTCACAATACAAGTCGGAACGAAAAAAACCTCAAACCCGACTAAACAAATCCAATAAAAACAATATTAAAAATATAAAATTTTCCCAAAATATTAAAATATTAAAAATGACCAAAATCATAATACATCAATTTAAATATTGTTAAAATAATCTAAAATTCACCAATTAATCAAAATCCTAAATAATTCAAAAGTCACAAAATGACCAAAATACCTTTAGCCTAAAAAGTTGTAAATAGTCATTCTAATCACATGGTTAGGTCCCCATGGTCATGGTTAGTCTCTAGGCTCAACAGTTCTAGAGTTCACTCGCTAACACATCAAAATTATAATTCACCAATTTTAAATAGTATTAAATTAATTAAAAATTCCCATAAATCATAAATCATATTATTAAATAATAAACTTTTACAAAAGTTCAAAATTACCCTCATTTGAAAAACTGGGTGTTACAAGTGGACTTTCGGCTCCGTGACTCAAATAACAATATGTCACCGAATATACTGTGCACTATATCCATTTTCCATCATCATTAACGAAGCAACCCAAGAGATCACGACATGAAAAATTTAGGACAAGTCTCCATAATACCCGAAACCTATGAATGTCTGAAATCACTTCAACTTAGAGTTCCTGCCCCGCCAGTGCGCTGCTGGCTGCAGTAAACTTTCGGTCTCCGCAATCCAGATAACGGCGGCAGCGCACAACTGTCACATCCTAGTAGGTTATCGAATAATCTTTCAACTTTATCCTTAGAAAATTTCAAGGAATCAAAATGAGTTTCAATAGTCCAAGTCAAGAAGATGGTAAGGTTATCTGGCTATTAGAATACAAGGGTTTATTAGGTACTAAGAGACGACAAGGAATCCAATCAGTGAATACAAAAGGCAACCAGGGGAATTTAAAATTTCAGACAGGGAACGAAGTTTCAAATTATGACAGAATTTCAACTGATATCTGGAATGATAACAAGATTCCATATATGGGACATTATCCCGAAGGGATAACAGAGTCTCGAAGGATGAACTGAAGCAAGATATCGGATAGGAGACAAGTTTCAAAATAAGAATTAAATCCCGTACTGAAAACAAGTTTCAATAAAATCTCGAATCTCGAGTTAAAACTTGAATAGAAAACG
This sequence comes from Iris pallida, assembly GCA_029216955.1. NCBI lineage: Eukaryota > Viridiplantae > Streptophyta > Magnoliopsida > Asparagales > Iridaceae > Iris > Iris pallida. The sequence continues at coordinate 3,514,649 of JANAVB010008795.1, forward strand.
AAATCTCCAATAAGGTACACCGTAGAAAAATAGAAAATCAAGTATCAACAAAGTCGTGAATGAGGAACAAAATCTCGAATAGAAAATCTCAACGAGAAATCAAGACTTTGAATAATAACTAGAAAACAGGTTTCAATAGGAAACAAGGTATTGGATTGTAAATATGAAACAGGCGAATCTCAACAGTAACAAAATCATAAATAGAGAGCGAGTCCCGAATAAAATCAAAAAAAATAGAATCTCGAACAAGCATCAATAGAAGCGAAGGTTCAAATACGGTTTCAGAAGGATATTTCAAATAGGAATAACTCTCGAATAGTACAAGTTTGATTAGTGAACAGAATATCAACAAACGAGTAGGAACAAGTATCCATTAAACAAACAAAATCTTGGATAGGAGACAAGATCGAAACAAAATAGTAGACCAACAACTCTCGACTAGAAAATCAATGTCATGAATGAGGAAACAAGTCTCGAATAGGAAATAAAATCTTCAAACCCTCAAAGGAATTTGCAACAATGTCTTGAATAGGACGGAGCTTAAATAAATTTTTGAATGAGGAACAGGATTTCGAAATGAAATCTCGAGTAGGAATTAAAATCTCAAGTAATACGAAGTTTGATAAAGGAACAAAATTTGCAAATAGGAGCCATTACTAGGAAACAGGGTCAGGAATGATGAATATGCAAACGATATCGAATAAGGAATTTCAAACAATTATCGAATTATGGTTCTGAAATAAGTTTACCGAATAGGAAACAATACCTCGAAATAAGTTTCGACATCAGCAAAAGTTTCAAACAAGAAGTTTCAAGAAATGATCTAGGTGTTTTAAGGAATTCAAGAGGAGGATGGATTGCGAATCAAGATACATGGTTTTCCTAACCACGCAAAAGAAACCTTTTGTCTTCAGTCTGTCTTTAGTATGCCTCCGGGACTGGAATCACTTCAACTTCTTCAACTGTCCTGACGTAGACTGGTCCATGCGGTAATGCTCTATGTAATTGCTAAATCTGAAGAGGTTGGTCCCCTTATTGAAATCCTGGTGCTCCTCGTGCTCGTCCTTGGACAGTGTGATCAACGGTCTCTGGCAATCTTTGACTTGATGGGCAGGAGATCCGCAGAATAAATATAGCCTTGGTCTCTTGCGACACTCGAATACAAATGATTGTCGACTAAATCTGAATCTCTTGCTGAGGTGACGGAAGTGCCGAAACTTTGACAAAAATATACGGCTATTGGTGTGCTAGCTGCTGAGATCTTGATGCTCCTCGATCACAGTGATCTGCGACTTGCTGGCAATCCTTTATTCAGGGAATGTGGGCCTGAATCTGCCTCTGATGATACGACTGATGATGTGACTGAAGAAACACCGTCTGAGTGTTGCGATGCTTTGCGGGTCCAGGCTAGTTGTTGTCTTCGTCATAAGTCTTCATGTCTCTCCTGGGCTTTAGCTTCCCATCTTGTTGTATGTGCTAAAAGCTGGATCTCTCGGTTGATGACTTCAATCTTCAGAGGAGTCGAGTCCTCAGAGACTTGGTTGATCTTCAGTGGCGGCTCCAGGTTCTCGATCTGTTTTTTGGTGCAAGATATGCGCTCGGTGTCGGGAAATTCATTGATCAGAAATCCTTTCTGGCTCGAGAAGTGTATCCACAAATCTGGCATAAAAAAATTATGGCATGCTCTCTCTTGGTGTCAAAGAATTACTCTTGAAGCGTCTCCGTCAACTACGTACTACCCATGGGGATAGTAGGGTGATAGAAAGTAGTGTGAGCTCGAAACCTTCAAGTGTAGATGGATCGACTGTTCCGGTGTTGCGTGCTTGAACTATCTGAAAAACAGAAAACTGTTAAAATGTACTAATCCTAAAACAAGTATTTATTGATATCAATATACCTGATATACCCTTATTCCTAATTTTTCCTATGCTGTGATCAAGTTTCCCTAGTTTAATCAAGTCCTCCAATAGTACGCTAAGACCTAGGTACCATTAGGATAGACCTGCATGGGCCACCACTAAAAACATGTCACGACCCGCTCCCAAATAATTGGACACGAGTCGGACATGCCCAGCCTTCGTCGTTAGACACGACGAAGTAAGCTGTACCAAGCTAGGGAAAACTAACCAGATAAACATGAAAGTATAGAATCACAGCATCTAAAAAATGTATTCCAGAATGATCACCATAATCCACAAATCCAGATATCATAATGTACCAGAATCAACAGGAATGAAAAGTGCTATGAACTCTAAAGTCAATATCTCAAAGTAAAGCTAAGCAATCTAAACCTGAAACCTCAAGCTAAGCCTCTTCCTGCTCAGCTAAATCCTGGGCTCTGGCCCATAGAGTAGAACAATATCCTGCAAGCATACCTGCAATATATCCTATTCAGGAGCAGAGCAAAGTACAGTTCTAGGTAATGAAACATAAACATGACATGAACAGAGTACATGAGTACAGAAAAATGAAATACAGGAATGAACATGTAAGTACAGGAAAGTAGTACATGAAATAAGTACAGGAACTATAGTACATAAATGTAAAGTACAGGAACATGTAAAGTACAGGAATGAAACTATAATCCTGAAGTACCAGACATGATAAGTGCACAATATCGAAATACATCTAGTCCATGTGACCGGCTGGGGTGATAACATGTACAGGAGTACATGAATATGGTACGATTTAGGACCGGCGTGCACAGTGCGAGGCCTAAGCTAGGCATAGGAATATATAGTAACCAGGATTGGTCACATGGCTAGTATATTTCCCCACCCGACACTAATAAGTACAAGAACAAGGGTACAGGAATACAGGAGTACATGAATATCGTGCCATGACGTGTCACAAAAAAGGGTACAAGAATGTAAATGCACAAAACCGTAGAAAAGTACTTGCCTTTGCTCCGGGTAATCAGGGTTAGGAGATAGATCTATCTGTCCTCCTAAAGTGGGTACAAGTTGGTTAGGCTTAAATACTACACTAGCTATTCAGGTTTTAACTAAATAATCTAATTAGCTAAAACTTACTTTCATAATCTAGGTATCTAAAATGAAACTACTCTATCTGAAACATGATATTTCTAAGCATAACATAAGTCTAGCCTAAGCCATGATCAAATTTATGGAAGATTCATAAATATACTAATTGGGTTCATAACTATATATTACACAAAGATATTTGCAGGCCATCAAGGTCATTCTACCTAAGATTGTTAGATTTAGATAAGGAAACAGTGAAACTCTGAAATAGAAAGAAAGATAAAGTTCTAGGTATCTATCTAACTATTGATACTTGGTTTCAAGAATTTATACAACCACACAAGGTTATCCTAAACCAGACACATTGTGTTTTCCCTCTTATATGGTTAACACCCATTCCAATCAATACAGCAGCAGTAGCAGGATACTGTATCATATATCAATGTACACTGTATTTCAGATATCCTGCCATTGCATCAGTCATAAGGCATTCAGCCCAATGTATCAGTACAACCTCCATTGTTCAATCCTAACCTACCTTTCAGTGCACCAGGATAGGCTCTAGTTCTACAGGTATTCATGCTTAACAGTCCTAACTAAGATTGGTTCGAAATCAGCCTAGCAGTGGTGTTTGTAATTCTCAATCCTGGTATTCCAGGTTTATTGAGATTACAGTCCATCCCTTCATTCAATCAGTCTAAAGTAAATTAATTTTCAATCCTATATCCTGTATTCCTATCCTGTCAATTATTTTCTAATTGATTTTCATGCTCTGTAGGCTTCCAAAACAGAATAGGAATTGGGTATATTAGTTCCTGGCACAGGAATAATCTGATTTCATGTAGTCAAAAACTGAAAGCAGGACAGCTCCCTTGAACCTGTCCTGTATAACCATAAAGGAAATGTATTGATTTGTAACCAAGACTTCTTAATCATCAGGTATCACTCTATTGTCAGTTCAGCAGTAATACAGGACACTGTATTAATATATACCCAGCCATTGTATAATGTATTAGGTATCACCCTGTCCCAAGTGGACTGAAACAGTTTATAACAACTGTATCTCAACTTCAATACATCATCAATTTAGTTAACAACCTATAGGTAACTACCTATCAATGATGTTCTACTGTACAATCCTAATGTAATCCATATCAGTCCTAAACAGGACTTTAGCATATCATCTTGGTGAGTTCACTGACATTTACTTCATAGACAGTCCAATCATGTTCAGTCCCTAACAGGATAGCTAACAGTGTATGAATCAAAGTAGTCTACTGTACAAATTCCTAATGGGGATTAGCCTCGGACAAAACTGGTAAACCAGCCCCAAGCTACTGCATATGTAATTAATTAACTGGATAGTGCATATGCAGTTTTAGGTTCAACCCTTTGATCCAAACACCCAGGTTCTATCATGATTGATAAATCATCAAACCAAACACACTTACTGTTACACAATAATAGACTAAAATATTATTGACAGCAGACTAAAGAGGATACCATACTGGTGGTGATATCAGGCATATGTAATCACATACCAATTCCATGGGATTCACATATCAATGCCATATGAATATACATATCAGCCATATGGAATCACATTTCAAAGCCTATGTGAATTCTCACATCAAGCCAAATGAAATCTCATTTCAGAATCCTGGGAATACTCACATCAAATGAGTTAACAGTTCAGTCTCCTATCCCAGTCCCTCACCATAAATGAACACACTTCAACATCATTCCATAGTGTCTGAACCCAATACAACTATTCTCACGCATTCAATATCTGGACAGTCATTAAAACAGTTACATCTTAAGGGTCATTGCAACTTCAACCTAACATCAGTCAGGATTTCACTTGAATGTATTCAACAGTGGCATACCAATATAACAATTTAACTGCCAATCAATTATGTATAATACCTGTCCAACTGAGATTAAAACCACATAGTCCTATGAAGACTGACATAAATTAGTCCCAATACACATTAATTCCTTATCCACATATACACTATAAATTTAAATATTACTAATCATACACCCAGTTATCATTGTAAAGAGCTATACCTGGCATTTGTACTCGATCTGATTTTAGGACACAATGCACGATACAACAACTTCTCGAGTCCAGTAGGATTTTACTCCTGATCAGGTAATTAAACAAATGTGTGGTGACCAAGAACAAAGTCAATTAAATCTTGGAATTGAATTTGTTCAAAGAATTATTGAAGGCCATCAACACTCACCGATCTAATCGGTTTACACCTTGATCCTTCTCTCAAGCCCAACGATTTCCTCCTCAACTTCTTAAGAAACTTCAACAAAATAGAGGAACAAATAAATCTAAGCATACGTGTTCGTATTAGCAAAACTTTAGATCTAGATCAAGAGATCGATAATTACTCTGTTAATTGATTGATACTTCCATCAAGAACAGATCAGGATACGAAAAGTGTAACACCCAGTTTTCCAGAAGAGGGTAATATTGAAATTTTGTATTTTAATTTATTTAATTATGGTATTTAAAAAAACTAATATGATTTTATTGATTTTTAATCATTTTAAAACTATTTTAATCATGACTTGTGATTTTGATGTGCAGCTAGTGAAACCGTAGAGACTGTCTGCCCTAGAGCCTAGCCATGTGATTAGGGTGTTTAATTATCATTTTTAGCCTAGGGGTAATTTGGTCATTTTGACTTATTTGAATTATTTGATTATTTATTGAATTGGTGAATTTTAGTTTGACTTTGACTTGTTGAGACCTAGTGGACTAGCCTAGAACCTAACCCTAGCTATGGTAACCCTAGCCTAACTTGAGTTAACCCATTTTATTTATTAGAGATTAGTTTTAGAATGAGAGGAATTGGTTTAGTGTAATTTAAGTCATGACTTATGGTTTAATGCAATGACTTGTGTTTTAATGACTTGTGACTAAGCCATTGGCCCATGACTTGAAACCCTAACCCTAGCTCTATATTTAGGGTAGCCACAACAGCCCAACCAAGACCTAACTTCAGCCTATATAATGTCTCTACACACCCCTTGCCTCCATTAGAACATCCCTTTGTAGGAAACCCTAATTTCTTTCCCAAATTGCCGAACTCCTCCATTTCTCCACCAAATTGATCCCAACCTCTTGTAAATAGGATTTACTGTTAACTAGAAATCAAATTGTCATAATTGTTTTGATCCCTATGAATGCTGTTTCCTGAGATTCACACATGTCCCTGTTAAATACTAAAATTTGATGTTAAGCTGCATGTTAACCTGGTAGTTGTGATTGTTGTTTTGGTTTGAGAGCTATAGGTGGGGGTTGATGCATTAGAAGAGAATTCGAATGTGTGTTGATTTATTTATATTGAACTATCATTGAATCATGAAATTCATTCCATTCATGCCACCAATTCAGTCCCTTAAACACTCCATTCAAATACTATTTGACTGTCCATAAAGTTCAGCCATTGCAAGCCTATTAGTTGCCCACATAGCAACCCCAACATACCCCTAGATACTGCCCTACATTCATCCCCTAACACAACTCTAAAACAGCTCCTTACCTGTCCCAAATTAGCCTATGGTACTGTCCCTATCCCATATGTTAACCCCCTCTATCTCTATGTGTGTATGTATGTAAATATGTAGGTATGTATACATGTATAAATATATAAATGAATATATGAAGATAGGTATGTATGGATGTATACATGCATGTAACTAGAAGTACAACTCTGCCTAATGCCACTCACACACACCCTAGCCTATACCATGTACACACATGTTAGTATTTCCCCACACACATGCCACCATGTTAACACACACACACACATGGCACTCTAAATATGTACATGCATGTTAACAGCCTATATACATATATAATGTCTATATATGCATATGTGGCCTATAAGTGAATGTGTGTTATTATATTAAATTAGATAAATATTCAATGTATACAATATGTGTGAATATGTGATATAGCCTATATGGCACATAGCCTATGGGATGTACCCTATGTGATACAGCCTATATATATGGCTTGAATGCCAGTATAGGTGTGCAGTTGACTTGTATAGCCTAGATGTGGTATGTGCTTGCTAGAATAGGCTGGTTAGGCTTAGTGAGACTTGTTTGGTTTAGGCTTGACCTAGTTTGACCAGTCTAGTTGACTAGAGTTGACCGAGAGTTGACTTTGGTCTAGTTTGACCTAGACAGCATGCAGATGCATAGTAGATTACATTTATCATCCCCTGTATATATCTTGACTTGTGTTTCTCTAACTAGGAGTCAGGTACCTCATCTCGGATAGTACATTTACTTCAGACATTCAGATACCAGGCGAGTACATTCTCTGATCATTTCATATCCTACTTAGAATTATTTTTCTGCATTAAATTACTTTACTTGATACTGTCACGTTGGTCACACGGATTACTACTATATGGATCCCTTCTTGAGATGTCATCCCTTCAGGGAGCATCGGGTACTACATGTTCTGTGCGTTTCACTTACATGGCGTATCACTATGCTTCATTGGTTCTTTGATCACTTGTGACATATACTCTTATGAACACAGAGTTTTCCTTGAATCCTTATCCCATTTATTGGGTTTACCAGAATCTCCATTTATGGGACATCCCTGTATCACCCTTCGGGGGCCTTTGCATGGAATCATAACATAACCTGGCTGGATCCTTGTGTATTGATTGGGGGTATGGGAGAGTATAAATAGTCATATGAACAATTCTAAAGTAGAATAGCCATGTACGCCTCTTTAGTATAGCCATGTGCAAATCAAGCCGTTCACATGTCGACTTATTACTCTAAATCACTAGTCACTGGTAGCTCTCTACTTATAGTAGATATTTCTATTACAGTTCTCTCTCTGTTTACATTTTGTACTTTTTTTCAGTTCATGTATCTTACTTTACTGTATGATTATATTTTCTAACCTGCTATGAACTGTTGAGATGTATTATGCTCGCTCCTATCCTGACTGGACCTGTTGAAAATTTAACAGAGGATGATGAGGAACCTTGCACCCCTTACTTGGAGTTGCCTAGATGACACTCGCGACCTGGACCCCAGGGGAGGTTCAGACAGCTGCTGAGGGCGATACCTTGCATAATGTAGATAGCTTAGACTGTTTTTTCTTTTCATGTTTAGTCGTTGTCCTTATTTTCAGAGTTGTATATTTTAGAGATGTTGAGACTGGTAGTTGTTGAGACTTTGTTATTTCATTCTGCTATACCTTAGTTGAGGATTTCTTATCTATTTCCATCGTGCTATATTCTACCTTAGATTGTGATTGAGTTGTACTGCTGTGTTGGCCTCCTTTTGGAGAGTATATTCATGTTATGTAGTTATAGTTCATGACCTAGAACAGTATTCTACTGCCGACACTGCGGCGTTGGCTGGGCGCTGTTACATACTCGTACCCTCACGGAGGGTGCGGGTCATGACACGTTTTTTAGTGGTGGCCCATGCAGGTCCAGTTTATGTAGTGGTATTCGAACTAGAGTATCACTACAGCCTGCAGTAGGATTAGGATATTTTGAAGGTACTCAATCACATTAGAAAAAACTCCTTATCAGATCCCTTTTATCTAAATTTGCTGCTTATTATTTTTTTCCTTGAATATAAAATGTCCTTCTTTGAAATTTCGCTTCATTCTTAGAAATTGTTTCTTGTTTTGATCTGTCTTCATGATGGTTATGGAGACATGATCTCATCACTTCGGTTCGGGGAATACTATCGAGAGGCTGGCCACCTCTCGTCCTGTTCATCAGGGCCTCGAGACCGCAGCTCCTGTTATGCCAACTCAGGTTGGCGTTTCTGCTACATTGGAGGTGCACCTCTGCCTGTACAGAGACATTTTTTTGTCATTTCCGATTTCTCTTAGCAGCAGCGGTTCATGCAGTATCAGTAACAGGCCAGAGGAAACCAGCAGGGCGAGCTATCATCAAGACTGTCGAGGATACACAGACTATTGGAGATCTTACTGCAAGTTCCGTTCTTCTCAATTCCAATCCCAAAATTGTCTTTTATAACTACCTTGAAATCCGATTCCATCAGTTCCTGCTGATTGATTAATTTTGTCATGTTGTTCTTTTGTTATGCTAGTTTTTCTTCAAAAAAAATCATATGGGCTAGGTCACCTGAATCATGGGATCTAGAATCTTCGATAGTCGTGTTAGTTGGCATAGTGATGACACGTAGTTAGATTTTGGATGTATTTCTCGGGTATGGGAATTTAAGGTTTTCATCATCGCATGCGACAATGCAAAATTTTTAAATACCATAAACCTAACGGTACGTACCTAAGTCAAGGACTCTGTGATTATCGTAGCCTTGCTCACTAGCATGATGAAGACTCTAGACAACATGATTTTGGACAGACGCATATGATTAACAGGTTGTATCTTAAGAAGGTTTTAAACATCATACCCTTCTGTTGTTGTAAATAACTTAGGAGTAGGGATATTTAGTTTACAGAGCTTGTTCATCGGTAGATCTTCATAGTGAAATGATATGACGACTTGTAGAGTGTCAGTACCCTAGAGATGATAGTTAGCATTGGTATTAGAATAGTAACCTAATGTAGGTGATTCTCCTGTTATCTATAATACCAACCATTTACACATATAGGATGTTAGTATGCCATACAACCTTGATGATTATTTATTATTTTTCTTTATCCTTCCAGTGAGGCACCCAGTGACCAGAGCCTGTCCTTGAGTATAGTTGTAGTTCACCTAAGACTGAGAGGCCTATATACATATAGATTGCAGATGATATACTTATGATATATGGGATGGGTTGTTGTTCTTGAGCTTATGTATATGTGGTATTTGGGATTGGTGTGCTTCGCTTGTAGGTATTTAGTTATGGGTGACTTGATAGGATTGGGAAGTTAAGAGCTAGCCTATTATAGAGTTTCTCTTTTGATAAATTCTAGTTGCCAACACCTAGACAGCTAGCATAGGTAAAACCCTAAGAAGTTGACCAACTGATGACCAAGTACTTGGATGTTGAGAAAATTTACTAGTGATTGACCCTTGACTATGTTTGACCTAGAAGGGGGTACGATCATCTTAATTTCGAGGACGAAATTTATATAAGGCGGGTAGGATTGTAACACCCAGTTTTCCAGAAGAGGGTAATTTTAAAATTTTGTATTTTAATTTATTTAATTATGGTATTTAAAAAAATTAATATGATTTTATTGATTTTTAGTCATTTTAAAACTATTTTAATCATGACTTATGATTTTGATGTGCAGCTAGTGAAACCGCAGAGACTGTCTGCCCTAGAGCCTAGCCATATGATTAGGGTATTTAATTATCATTTTTAACCTAGGGGTAATTTGGTTATTTTGACTTATTTGAATTATTTGATTATTTATTGAATTGGTAAATTTTAGTTTGACTTTGACTTGTTGAGACCTAGTGGACTAGCCTAGAACCTAACCCTAGCTATGGTAACCCTAGCCTAACTTGAGTTAATCCATTTTAGTTATTAGAGATTAGTTTTAGAATGAGAGGAATTGGTTTAGTGTAATTTAAGTCATGACTTATGGTTTAATGCAATGACTTGTGATTTAATGACTTGTGACTTAAGCCATTGGCCCATGACTTGAAACCCTAACCCTAGCTCTTCATTTTAGGCAGCCACAACAGCCCAACCAAGACCTAACTTCAGCCTATATAATGTCTCTAGACACCCCTTGCCTCCTTCTTGCTTGCAAGGAGTGGAGCTCTTTTGGACACAATTTGCGGAAGAGGGATTCTCTAATTTGGAGCTTTTTATTGAGACTTGCTCTCAATAGGTAAAACCTATCAAAACCCTTCCATTTCCCAATTTCTTTGCATGGTTGTATTTATTTAGGTCAACCCTAGTTGTGCCTCAAGTTTGGTAGGAATTAGACTCGGTTTGGTGTTCGTATCGGACACGTATCAAGGTGTCTATATAGGTGTTTGATGAAATGCTTGAATGGATTAAAACTTTATGTTTTCCAAAACAAATTACATATTTTTGTAGCTTATTATGTGTAGATTAATATTCCAGGTGACTGAGTTTAATTTGTGCACTGATTCGTGTCTATTTTGGACACGAACTCACTGACTGGACACACACAGGGCACTGTAGCCTTCCCCTGCTGCCCGTGTCCTGGTTTTCTCTGGACATGAACTTCACGCCACGAAATTTGACCTGGAGACTCCCTACATGACTGACATGGGGCCTACAAAGTTTTGTAGGATCTCGTTGACTGGTTAGGGAGAACTTCGACCCGCACTGCACACGCACGGTCGTGTACTAGATTTTTCCAGTCTGAATTCGTGCACTGACACGGACTCGTAACTCAGACACGACACGTCCTCGACCCGATTCCGGGTGATAACACCCTAGCCCTAGTCCTGGCGAACCTAGGTACACGAGCACGTGCCCTGGTTTGGCTCGTGTCGTGTGCACGAAGACACGGCACACGTGCACGATGATTGTGTACATAGATTGTGTCTGTGTACGTGTTTGTTGATTTGGACACGTTTGTGTCCACTGGGTGGACACGTTTGGCTATGGCTGACACCAACATATATGACACTCACATTACCAAGCATTAATTCCTAGTATTAAACTGATTTTGATGTTCGAATTTCCAATTCCCTATTTTTCCTGATACTCCCTTAAACTGAATTGCTTTGTTCCTGAGTTTAAATCCATTTTTGTGAGTTTTGTGATTTCTTAAAATGTTGATTTAGATCACCTACATGTGTTAGAGTTAGAGTCCATGTTAAATTTGAATTGTGTGAGGCTATGGGTTGTTGGAATCAAGTTTGGAGTGATAACTGTCAAGTTGATTTTTGGTTTAAAATTTTGTTTAAACTTCAAATTAATTTTGTATTTCCTGAGTTGCATTTTTTGTCACGACCCGCTCCCAATTTTGGGATACGAGTACGTGGCCAAGTCCAGCCTACGCCGCAGCATCGGTGGTAGTACGCTGTCTATGATAACAATGGTCCACAACAAGCACAACACGCTTATATATCATCCACAACTAAGCCAGCAATCATCATCAAAATATTTAATACTCTCAATATTATAAATATGAAATAATCCACTACAACTCAGAAAGTCTCGGGAACAAACCCGGATAATAGAAAATAAAATAGACAACTAACTCCATAACTAGAATTACTAACTAATGCGAATCCATAAGGAAAAAAATATGCTAATTCGCATCAGTGCTGGAACCGGGTACGCCAGTGACATCAATGTCTCCAACATACTCACCGTAAACCTCTAGACAGATCACGTCGTCTACAACTGAAAAATGGTTATCCAGTCAGGATTGGAACAAGTACAAGTCTAAACCAACATGATACAAGTACAATATAAAGTAATAAAACACTAAACATGGAAAGTAAGAATCAATGGAAATAATGAACAATATGAACAAGAAATCATGAGATAGAAGAAACTGATAAGGAAAGTAACAATCATGAAAAGTAAAGAGACTCATGTAACCACTCGTAGTGCACGTGTCGTGAGAAGTACAATGTTCCTACACATGGACGGCTTGGGCGAACGATGAGGTTATAAGGCCCGCCCCCGTAAACGGGAGAGTTGCCAACGATACCATCTGGGCTTTGTCCACGTGCCTAGTAATTGTACCCCTCCAATATCCATACCTCACAATCACGAAAACACGATCATGATAACGATCAAGATAACAATGAGAAAACATGATCAATAGTCAAACACTCAACTCTCGTGTGTGTAACAGTCAAGACACAGAAGATAGCATGTATAAGTGAAATACGACAATATAAAGTAAATGCACATGAGGGTGTCAACAAGTACTTGCCTGAACTCTTGGATGAATTGATTTCACAAGTTGAAGACAATATGAACTCCGGCCTAGAAGCTATCAAATCAAGCCATCAACCCACGAACCCCGTCGCACAAACAACCACAAGTTAGATATACAATTCCCACTCTAAAAATCCTAGAAAGTGGCTAATGGGTTAAATCAATTAATACTATTCTAATTCTAGGATAAATCATCTAAAATCCTATTTTAGCCTATTTAATTCTGAAATATTAATCTACACAAAATATTTGGCCAAGGAAGTCACGGTTCCAAATTTGGGACCCGTGGCACGCAAACCGAAACATACTGTTGACTTAATAGTCAAACATTATGAATTCAAAGTTGAGTGTGCAACATGATAGATTTCAGCGCCATGAGTGCACCGGAATTGACCGTGCCGCAAAATCACGATTTGGTCAAAAGTTATCGCCATTATGGCTAACTATGACCAAATCGATGAACCGTTGACCAAATCTGACTTCTATAAACAAAATAAAATACTAGATGAAACTCTGAATTTCTGGAAAAATTATATGTTTTAGGGCTCGGTGTCAGCTTTCCAAAACTTCAAACGGATCGAGAAACGGAGTTCGGGATTGGTTGGAATCTCGAAAACCGTACGACATGTAAATTTTTGGACAACCGACACTCAAATAATTATTCAGAAATTCGAGATCAAAATATTAGAAAATAAATTATATAATCAGAAACCTAACCTCAATATGCTTCCAATAAAAAAAACGGCGTGCAAAAAGGACTTCTAGATCAACGGCAATCGCTCCGCGAAGTCGAAGATCCCAATCAAACTCTCCCACTAAAAGCTGCTGGAAATAATATAGGGTTTTCGAAACCTAAACAAACATTAATATATATAGTGAGAGTCGGCTGGCTTGAGGCGGCTAAGGGACACGTGGCGCTATCACACGCGCCCACCGCTAGATCCAAAGGCCACAGACTAAACAGAGCTCGACTCGGCTTGGGTCGGCTCCGAGTCTAACTCAGACTCGGATTGGCTCAGAGACCGAGTTCCCGCCCGCCCCTTTCACTGCCACGTGGCCCCGCCCGCTCCGCTCCAGCGGCTGACGGGTGGGTCCCCCTTTGGCTGACTGTTTATTAATTAAATAAAATAGATATTTAATTACAGAAAATTAAATAAAAATCAAGAAAAATCCTAAAAATTCCAAATAAATCCCAAAAAATTCCTAAAAATTGCTAGAAAAATCTAGAAAATAATATAGGGGTTCTAGAGCCCAAATAAATTACTTGGCCTCAAAAATACCCTCGGGTGCTCTCACAGAAAATCCTAGAAGCATAAGAAGATAATGAAATAATATATAAAAATTATCTAAAAATCTCCAATAAATCCTGGAAATTCTAAAATGGTAAAATAATACCCTAAAGGCTGTATGGGGGCTCTGGAGACCATATATGTCCTACTTTTACTATACTTAAGTTATAGGCTTAGGCACGCACCCTTGTGATCCCAATTCAAATTCCTAATTATCAAAATTAAAATCTTAGGAAGCAAATGCTACAAACTATCCCCCTTAAAAATTTTTGTCCTCAAAAATCAAAACATCACAAATAGTATAGCATAATACCTAACTCTTACAAGCAATAATTTCTTAAGCTAAGTCACGGTGTGATAACGGCTAGGAACATAAGGGGAATAAGAACTAACTAAGCACGCATACCAACTAAAACTAAAGAAGGCTCTACGAACTCGGTACTCTCTGCTGTCGATCCTTCGGGTTCGGGAGTAGCAAAAGGGTTAGCTACCCTTTTCCCCTTACGGATCGCACTGCGCCTTGTCTCAACCATCGTGAACTAAAAGGAAAGAAAGGATACGGTTAGAACGGTAGATACAAACATATCGAAGAAATCACGGACGGAATCAAGCAGGATGCAAATAAGATACAATAAGATTCTAAGATAAAATAGACTCATAAGGTTAGAAGTCCTATTTGTGGATGATATAACCTCCTAACTCCAAATCTATTCGCAGGCTCGTAGTAGTACAGCTAACTTAAGCACTACCACGTGTTCGCAGTCTTTTACAAAATTGGACCTGCATGGGCCACCATAAAAACTTGTCAGGACCCGCTCCCAATTTTGGGATACGAGTACGTGGCCAAGTCCAGCCTACGCCGCAGCATCGGCGGTAGTACGCTGTCTATGATAACAATGGTCCACAACAAGCACAACACGCTTATATATCATCCACAACTAAGCCAGCAATCATCATCAAAATATTTAATAGTCTCAATATTATAAATATGAAAGAATCCACTACAACTCAGAAAGTCTCGGGAACAAACCCGGATAATAGAAAATAAAATAGACAACTAACTCCATAACTATAACTACTAACTAATGCGAATCCATAAGGAAGAAAATATGCTAATTCGCATCAGTGCTGGAACCGGGAACGCCAGTGACATCAATGTCTCCAACATACTCACCGTAAACCTCTGGACAGATCACGTCGTCTACAACTGAAAAATGGTTATCCAGTCAGGATTGGAACAAGTACAAGTCTAAACCAACATGATACAAGTACAATATAAAGTAATAAAACACTAAACATGGAAAGTAAGAATCAATGGAAATAATGAACAATATGAACAAGAAATCATGAGATAGAAGAAACTGATAAGGAAAGTAACAATCATGAAAAGTAAAGAGACTCATGTAACCACTCGTAGTGCACGTGTCGTGAGAAGTTCAACGTTCCTACACATGGACGGCTTGGACGAACGATGAGGTTATAAGGCCCGCCCCCGTAAACGGGAGAGTTGCCAACGATACCATCTGGGCTTTGTCCACGTGCCTAGTAATTGTACCCCTCCAATATCCATACCTCACAATCACGAAAACACGATCATGATAACGATCAAGATAACAATGAGAAAACATGATCAATAGTCAAACACTCAACTCTCGTGTGTGTAACAGTCAAGACACAGAAGATAGCATGTATAAGTGAAATACGACAATATAAAGTAAATGCACATGAGGGTGTCAACAAGTACTTGCCTGAACTCTTGGATGAATTGATTTCACAAGTTGAAGACAATATGAACTCCGGCCTAGAAGCTATCAAATCAAGCCATCAACCCACGAACCCCGTCGCACAAACAACCACAAGTTAGATATACAATTCCCACTCTAAAAATCCTCGAAAGTGGCTAATAGGTTAAATCAATTAATACTATTCTAATTCTGGAATAAATCATCTAAAATCCTATTTTAACCTATTTAATTCTGAAATAATAATCTACACAAAATATTTGGCCAAGGAAGTCACGGTTCCAAATTTGGGACCGTGGCACGCAAACCGAAACATACTGTTGACTTAATAGTCAAACATTATGAATTCAAAGTTGAGTGTGCAACATGATAGATTTCAGCGCCATGAGTGCACCGGAATTGACCGTGCCGCAAAATCATGATTTGGTCAAAAGTTATCGCCATTATGGCTAACTATGACCAAATCGATGAACCGTTGACCAAATCTGACTTCTATAAACAAAATAAAATAATAGATGAAACTCTGAATTTCTGGAAAAATTATATGTTTTAGGGCTCGGTGTCAGCTTTCCAAAACTTCAAACGGATCGAGAAACGGAGTTCGGGATTGCTTGGAATCTCGAAAATCGTGCGACATGTAAATTTTTGGACAACCGACACTCAAATAATTATTCAGAAATTCGAGATCAAAATATTAGAAAATAAATTATATAATCAGAAACCTAACCTCAATACGCTTCCAATAAAAAAAACGTTGCGCAAAAAGGACTTCTAGATCAACGGCAATCGCTCCGCGAAGTCGAAGATCCCAATCAAACTCTCCCACTAAAAGCTGCTGGAAATAATATAGGGTTTTCGAAACCTAAACAAACATTAATATATATAGTGAGAGTCGGCTGGCTTGAGGCGGCTAAGGGACACGTGGCGCTATCACACGCGCCCACCGCTAGATCCAAAGGCCACAGACTAAACAGAGCTCGACTCGGCTTGGGTCGGCTCCGAGTCTAACTCAGACTCGGATTGGCTCAGAGACCGAGTTCCCGCCCGCCCCTTTCACTGCCACGTGCGCCTGCCCGCTCCGCTCCAGCGGCTGACGGGTGGGTCCCCCTTTGGCTGACTGTTTATTAATTAAATAAAATAGATATTTAATTACAGAAAATTAAATAAAAATCAAGAAAAATCCTAAAAATTCCAAATAAATCCCAGAAAATTCCTAAAAATTCCTAGAAAAATCTAGAAAATAATATAGGGGTTCTAGAGCCCAAATAAATTACTTGGCCTCAAAAATACCCTCGGGTGCTCTCACAGAAAATCCTAGAAGCATAAGAAGATAATGAAATAATATATAAAAATTATCTAAAAATCTCCAATAAATCCTGGAAATTCTAAAATGGTAAAATAATACCCTAAAGGCTGTATGGGGGCTCTGGAGACCATATATGTCCTACTTTTACTATACTTAAGTTATAGGCTTAGGCACGCACCCTTGTGATCCCAATTCAAATTCCTAATTATCAAAATTAAAATCTTAGGAAGCAAATGCTACATGTTTCCCACTGATTTTAATCAGTTTAGTAGTTATTTGATTCACCTACATGTTAAGGAATAATGTACATGGTTATTTGTGATCTAGGTTGAACTATGGGTTTCGAAATATGGCTTGGGAGTTCCTGAGTTCACTGAATTTCTCAGAAACCTGATAAAGCTGGACTGAACACTTTGTTACCACATGAATACTGAGATTTTAATATCACAGTGGGTTTTCTCTGATTGGGTTGCTGTTTTAAATAGGTTTTCGAAATGGGAATATAGATAACTGAGATTTACAATGAAATGTTAACTGAGTTTTAAAATGAAAACCTGAGACACACACCATTGTTTTCCTATACACCATCTAACTGTTCACAGGCCTCCTCTACACTGTCACTTAATTCCTAAGACCTATCCACACCACTACACCCTCATGTCATGTACACACACTATTCTAATGCACTGCCACACCGATTTGCTAATTATCCTGATAACTGAGAAGTGATTTGGGTTTTGGCTATCAATTTATGTCTAATTTATGACTGGTACACTATTTTAAGAACACATGACTGGTACACTGTTTTAAGAACACATGTTTACACACAAGAGATAATCTGAGAATTACTTTGTACAAAACCTGAAAACTGAAATCTGGAACTGTCATTCACACACAAACACTTTTCCACACCCTCTCATACAATGTCACACACATCCCCTAACCTTTGCACTGTTCTCTGAAATCTGAACACCATCACCTTCTCACTCACACTCTTACATAATATTAGCTGTTACAGGAAACCTGGGAATGGATTTCCTTTTCTTAAACATTGACTGTTACTCCTATATCCATGCTACTCACTGATTCTCATGTGCATCACTGATTTTGACACTTTTCCTTGTTTGATTTTTTAAACATAGACCCTCTGAAATCTGGACTGAAACACTGTTGAGTCCTGAGAAACCTGAGAATTCCCAGGTCACTTGAAGTTTCACTGATTGATTTAGTAATTACATTATTTATTCCTATATTAACTGAGTATTAGTTGCATGTTTAGGGTGATGTTAACTCAGAAATTGGGTTTTGATTAGCTAGGATTGAATGTGTAAATAGGATTTACTGTTAATTAGAAATCAAATTGTCATGATTATTTTGATCCCTATGAATGCTGTTTCCTGAGATTCACACATGTCCCTGTTAAAAACTGAAATTTGATGTTAAGCTGCATGTTAACCTGGTAGTTGTGATTGTTGTTTTGGTTTGAGAGCTATAGGTGGGGGTTGATGCATTGAAAGGGAATTCGAATGTGTGTTGATTTATTTATATTGAACTATCATTGAATCCTGATATTCATTCCATTCATGCCACCAATTCAGTCCCTTAAACACTCCATTCAAATACTATTTGACTGTCCATAAAGTTCAGCCATTACAAGCCTATTAGTTGCCCACATATCAACCCCAACATACCCCTAGATACTGCCCTACATTCAGCCCCTAACACAGCTCTAAAACAGCTCCTTACCTGTCCCAAATCAGCCCATGGTACTGTCCCTCTCCCATATGTTAATCCCCCCTATCTCTATGTGTGTATGTATGTAAATATGTAGGTGTGTATGCATGTATAAATGAATATATGAAGATAGGTTTGTATGGATGTATACATGCATGTAACTAGAAGTACAACTCTGCCTAATGCCACTCACACACACCCTAGCCTATACCATGTACACACATGTTAGTATTTCCCCACACACATGCCACCATGTTAACACACACACACATGGCACTCTCTATATGTACATGTATGTTAATAGCCTATATACATATATAATGTCTATATACCATATGTGGCCTATAAGTGAATGTGTGTTATTATATTAAATTAGATAAATATTCAATGTATATAATATGTGTGAATATGTGATATGGCCTATATGGCACATAGCCTATGGGATGTACCCTATGTGATACAGCCTATGTATATGGCTTGAATGCCAGTATAGGTGTGCAGTTGACTTGTATAGCCTAGATGTGGTATGTGCTTGCTAGAATAGGTTGGTTAGGCTTAGTGAGACTTGTTTGGTTTAGGCTTGACCTAGTTTGACCAGTCTAGTTGACTAGAGTTGACCGAGAGTTGACTTTCGTCTAGTTTGACCTAGACAGCATGCAGATGCATAGTAGATTACATTTATCATCCCCTGTATACATCTTGACTTGTGTTGCTCTAACTAGGAGTCAGGTACCTCATCTCAGACAGTACATTTACTTCAGACATTCAGATACCAGGCGAGTACATTCTCTGATCATTTCATATCCTGCTTAGAATTATTTTCCTGTATTAAATTACTTTACTTGATACTGTCACGTTGGTCACACGGATTGGTACTATATGGATCCCTTCTTGAGATGTTATCCCTTCAGGGAGTATCGGGTACTACATGTTCTGTGTGTTTCACTTACATAGCGTATCACTATGCTTCATTGGTTCTTTGATCACTTGTGACATATACTCTTATGATCACAGAGTTTTTCTTGAATCCTTATCCCATTTATTGGGTTTTCCAGAATCCCCATTTATGGGACATCCATGTATCACCCTTCGGGGGCCTTTGTATGGAATCATAACATAACCTGGCTGGATCCTTGCGTATTGATTGGGGGTACGGGGGAGTATAAATAGTCATATGAACAATTCCAAAGTAGAATAGCCATGTACGCCTCTTTAGTATAGCCATGTGCAAATCAAGCCGTTCATATGTCGACTTTGTACTCTAAATCACTAGTCACTGGTAGCTCTCTACTTATAGTAGATATTTCTATTACAATTCTCTCTCTGTTTACATTTTGTACTTTCTTTCAGTTCATGTATCTTACTTTACTGCATGATTATATTTTCTAATCTGCTATGAACTGTTGAGATGTACTGTGCTCGCTCCTGTCCTGACTGGACCTGTTGAAAATTTTATAAAGGATGATAAGGAACCCTGTACCCCTTACTTGGTGTTGCCTAGATGACACTCGCGACCTGGACCCCAGGGGAGGTTCAGGCAGCTGCTGAGGGCGATACCTTGCATAGTGTAGATAGCTTAGACTGTTCTTTCTTTTCATGTTTAGTCGTTGTCCTCATTTTTAGAGTTGTATATTTTAGAGATGTTGAGACTGGTAGTTGTTGAGACTTTGTTATTTCATTCTGCTATACCTCAGTTGAGGATTTCTTATCTATTTCCATCGTGCTACATTCTACCTTAGATTGTGATTGAGTTGTACCTCTGTGTTGGCCTCCTTTTGTAGAGTATATTCATGTTATGTAGTTATAGTTCATGACCTAGAACAGCATTCTACCGCCGATACTGCGGCGTAGGCTGAGGCGCTATTACGTACTCGTACCCTCACGGTGGGTGCGGGTCGTGACACATTTTTTAGTGGTGGCCCATGAAGGTCCAGTTTATGTAGTGGTATTCGAACTAGAGTATCACTACAGCCTGCAGTAGGATTAGGATATTTTAAAGGTACTCAATCACATTAGGAAAATCTCCTTATCAGATCCTTTTTATCTAAATTTGCTGCTTATTGTTTTTCCCTTGAATATAAACTGTCCTTCTTTGAAATTTTACTTCATTCTTAGAAATTGTTTCTTGTTTTGATCTGTCTTCATGATGGTTATGGAGACATGATCTCATCACTTCGGTTCGAGGAATACTATCGAGAGACTGGCCACCTCTCGTCCTGTTCATCAGGGCCTCGAGACCGCAGCTCCTGTTGTGCCGACTCAGGTTGGCATTTCTGCTACATTGGAGGTACACCTCTGCCTGTACAGAGACATTTTTTTGTCATTTCTGATTTCTCTTAGCAGCAGCGGTTCATGCAGCATCAATAACAGGCCAGAGGAAACCAGCAGGGCGAGCTATCGTCAGGACTGTCGAGGATACACAGACTATTGGAGATCTTGCTGTAAGTTCCGTTCTTCTCAATTCTATTCCTGAAATTGTCTTTTATAACTACCTTAAAATCCGATTCCATCTGTTCCTTCCTGATTGATTAATTTTGTCATGTTGTTCTTTTGTTATGTTGGTTTTTCTTCAAAAAAAAATCATATGGGCTAGGTCACCTAAATCATGGGATCTAGAATCTTCGATAGTCGTGTTAGTTGGCATAATGATGACACGTAGTCAGATTTTGGATGTATTTCTCGGGTATGAGAATTTAAGGTTTTCGTCGTCGCATGCGACAATGCAAATTTTTTGAATACCATGAACCTAAGGGTACGTACCTTAGTCAAGGACTCTGTGATTATCGTAGCCTTGCTCACTAGCATGATGCAGACTCTGGACAACATGATTTTGGACAGACGCATATGATTAACATGTTGTATCTTGAGAAGGTTTTAAACATCATACCCTTCTGTTGTTGTAAATAACTTAGGAGTAGGGATATTTAGTTTGTAGAGCTTGTTCATAGGTAGATCTTCATAGTGAAATGATATGACGACTTGTAGAGTGTCTGTACCCTAGAGATGATAGTTATCATTGGTATTAGAATAGTAACCTAATGTAGGTGATTCTCCTGTTATCTATAATACCAACCAGTTTACACATATAGGATGATAGTATGCCATACAACCTTGATGATTATTTATTGTTTTCCTTTATCCTTCCAGTGAGGCACCCAGTGACCAGAGCCTGTCCTTGAGTATAGTTGTAGTTCACCTAAGACTGAGAGGCCTATATACATATAGATTGCAGATGATATACTTAGGATATATGGGATGGGTTGTTGTTCTTGAGCTTATGTATATGTGGTATTTGGGATTGGTGTGCTTAGCTTGTAGGTATTTAGTTATAGGTGACTTGATAGGATTGGGAAGTTAAGAGCTAGCCTATTATAGAGTTTCTCTTTTGATAAATTCTAGTTGCCAACACCTAGACAGCTAGCATAGGTAAAACCCTAAGAAGTTGACCAGCTGATGACCAAGTACTTGGATGTTGAGAAAATTTACTAATGATTGACCCTTGACTATGTTTGACCTAGAAGGGGGTACGATCATATTAATTTCGAGGACGAAATTTTTATAAGGCGGGTAGGATTGTAACACCCAGTTTTCCAGAAGAGGGTAATTTTGAAATTTTGTATTTTAATTTATTTAATTATGGTATTTAAAAAAATTAATATGATTTTATTGATTTTTAATCATTTTAAAACTATTTTAATCATGACTTGTGATTTTGATGTGCAGCTAGTGAAACCATAGAGACTGTCTGCCCTAGAGCCTAGCCATGTGATTAGGGTGTTTAATTATCATTTTTAGCCTAGGGGTAATTTGGTCATTTTGACTTATTTGAATTATTTGATTATTTATTGAATTGGTGAATTTTATTTTGACTTTGACTTGTTGAGACCTAGTGGACTAGCCTAGAACCTAACCCTAGCTATTGTAACCTTAGCCTAACTTGATTTAACCCATTTTAGTTATTAGAGATTAGTTTTAGAATGAGAGGAATTGGTTTAGTGTAATTTAAGTCATGACTTATGGTTTAATGCAATGACTTGTGATTTAATGACTTATGACTTAAACCATTGGCCCATGACTTGAAACCCTAACCCTAGCTCTTCATTTTAGGCAGCCATAACAGCCCAACCAAGACCAAATTTCAGCCTGTATAATGTCTCTACACACCCCTTGCCTCATTTAGAACATCCCTTTGTAGAAAACCCTAATTTCTTCCCCAAATTGCCTAACTCCTCCATTTCTCCACCAAACTGATCCCAACATCTTGCAATTGGATCAAAATTTGGAGGGGAGATTGAAGAAGGCTTGCTTGCAAGGAGTGGAGCTCTTTTGGACACAATTTGAAGAAAAGGGATTCTCTAATTTGGGGCTTTTTATTGAGACTTGCTCTAAATAGGTAAAACCTATCAAAACCCTTCCATTTCCCAATTTCTTTGCATGGTTGCATTCATTTAGGTCAACCCTAGCTGTCCCTCAAGTTTGGTAGGAATTAGACTCGGTTTGGTGTCCGTATCGGACACGCATCAAGGTGACTATATAGGTGTTTGATGAAATGCTTGAATGGATTAAAACTTTATGTTTTCCAAAACAAATTACATATTTTTGTAGCTTAATATGTGTAGATTAATATTCCAGGTGATTGAGTTTAATTTGTGCACTGATTCGTGTCCATTTTGGACACGAACTCACTGACTGGACACACTCAGGGCACTGTAGCCTTCCCCTACTGCCCGTGTCCTGGTTTGCCCTGGACCCGACACTTCACGCCACAAAATTTGACATGGAGACTCCCTATATGACTGACATAGGGCCTACAATGTTTCGTAGGATCTCGTTGACTGGTTAGGGAGAACTTCGACCCGCACTGCACACGCACGGTCGTGCACTGGATTTTTCCAGTCTGAATTTGCGTACTGACACGGACTCGTAACTCGAACATGACACGTCCCCGACCCGATTCAGGGTGATGACACCCTAGCCCTAGTCCTGGCGAACCTAGGAACACGAGCACGTGCCCTGGTTTGGCTCGTGTCGTGTGCACGAAGACACGGTACGCGTGCACGATAATTGTGTACACAGATTGTGTCTGTGTACGTGTTTGTTGATTTGGACATGTTTATGTCCACTGGGTGGACACGTTTGGTTATGGCTGACACCAACACATATGACACTCACATTACCAAGCATTAATTCCTAGTATTAAACTGATTTTGATTTCGAATTTCCAATTCCCCATTTTTTCTGATACTCCCTTAAACTGAATTGCTTTGTTCCTGAGTTTAAATCCATTTTTCTGAGTTTTGTGATTTTTTAAAATGTTGATTTAGATCACCTACATGTGTTAGAGTTATAGTCCATATTAAATTTGAATTGTGTGAGGCTATGGGTTGTTGGAATCAAGTTTGGAGTGATAACTGACAAGTTGATTTTTGGGTTAAAATTTCGTTTAAACTTCAAATTGATTTTGTATTTCCTGAGTTGCATTTTTCCCACTGATTTTAATCAGTTTCGTAGTTGTTTGATTCACCTACATGTTAAGGAATAATGTACATGGTTATTTGTGATCTAGGTTGAACTATGGGTTTCGAAATATGGCTTGGGAGTTCCTGAGTTCACTGAATTTCTCAGGAACCTGATAAAGCTGGACTGAACACTATGTTACCACATGAATACTGAGATTTTAATATCACAGTGGGTTTTCTCTGATTGGGTTGCTGTTTTAAATAGGTTTTCGAAATAGGAATGTAGATAAATGAGATTTACAATGAAATGTTAACTGAGTTTTAAAGTGAAAACCTGAGACACACACCATTGTTTTCCTATACACCATCTAACTGTTCACAGGCCTCCTCTACACTGTCACTTAATTCCTAAGACCTATCCACACCACTACACCCTCATGTCATGTACACACACTATTCTAATGCACTGCAACACCGATTTGCTAATTATCCTGATAACTGAGAAGTGATTTGGGTTTTGGCTATCAATTTATGTCTAATTTATGACTGGTACACTGTTTTAAGAACACATGTTTACACACAAGAGATAATCTGAGAATTACTTTGTGCAAAACCTGAAAACTGAAATCTGGAACTGTCATTCACACACAAACACTTTTCCATACCCTCTCACACTATGTCACACACATCCCTTAACCCTTGCACTGTTCTCTGAAATCTGAACACCATCACCTTATCACTCACACTCTTACATAATGTTAGCTGTCACAGGAAACCTGGGAATGGATCTCCTTTCCTTAAACATTGACTGTTACTCCTATATCCATGCTACTCACTGATTCTCATGTGCATCACTGATTTTGACACTTTTCCCTGTTTGATTTTTTTAACATATATGACCCTCTGAAATCTGGACTGAAACACTGTTGAGTCCTGAGAAACCTTAGAATTCCCAGGTCACTTGAAGTTTCACTGATTGATTTAGTAATTACAATGTTTATTCCTATATTAACTGAGTATTAGTTACATGTTTAGGGTGATGTTAACTCAGGAATTGGGTTTTGATTAGCTGGGATTGAATGTGTAAATAGGATTTACTGTTAATTAGAAATCAAATTGTCATGATTGTTTTGATCTCTATGAATGCTGTTTCCTGAGATTCACACATGTCCCTGTTAAAAACTGAAATTTGATGTTAAGCTGTATGTTAACCTGGTAGTTGTGATTGTTGTTTTGGTTTGAGAGCTATAGGTGGGGGTTGATGCATTAAAAGGGAATTCGAATGTGTGTTGATTTATTTATATTGAACTATCATTGAATCCTGAAATTCATTCCATTCATGCCACCAATTCAGTCCCTTAAACACTCCATTCAAATACTATTTGACTGTCCATAAAGTTCAGCCTTTGCAAGCCTATTAGTTGCCCACATATCAACCCCAACATACCCCTAGATACTGCCCTACATTCAGCCCCTAACACAGCTCTAAAACAGCTCCTTACCTGTCCCAAATCAGCCTATGGTACTGTCCCTCTCCCATATGTTAACCCCCTCTATCTCTATGTGTGTATGTATGTAAATATGTAGGTATGTATGCATGTATAAATGTATAAATAAATATATGAAGATAGGTATGTATGGATGTATATATGCATGTAACTAGAAGTACAACTCTGCCTAATGCCACTCACACACACCCTAGCCTATAACATGTACACACATGTTAGTATTTCCCCACACACATGCCACCATGTTAACACACACACAAACACATGGCACTCTCTATATGTACATGTATGTTAATAGCCTATATACATATATATAATGTCTATATATGCATATGTGGCCTATAAGTGAATGTGTGTTATTATATTAAATTAGATAAGTATTCAATGTATACAATATGTGTGAATATGTGATATGGCCTATATGGCACATAGCCTATGGGATGTACCCTATGTGATACAGCCTATGTATATGGCTTGAATGCCAGTATAGGTGTGCAGTTGACTTGTATAGCCTAGATGTGGTATGTGCTTGCTAGAATAGGCTGGTTAGGCTTAGTGAGACTTGTTTGGTTTAGGCTTGACCTAGTTTGACCAGTCTAGTTGACTAGAGTTGACCGAGAGTTGACTTTGGTCTAGTTTGACCTAGACAGCATGCAGATGCATAGTAGATTACATTTATCATCCCCTGTATATATCTTGACTTGTGTTACTCTAACTAGGAGTCAAGTACCTCATCTCGGACAGTACATTTACTTCAGACATTCAAATACCAGGCGAGTACATTCTCTGATCATTTCATATCCTGCTTAGAATTATTTTCCTGCATTAAATTACTTTACTTGATACTGTCACGTTGGTCACACGGATTAGTGCTATATGGATCCCTTCTTGAGATGTTATCCCTTCAGGGAGCATCGGGTACTACATGTTCTGTGCGTTTCACTTACATGGCGTATCACTATGCTTCATTGGTTCTTTGATCACTTGTGACATATACTTTTATGATCACATAGTTTTCCTTGAATCTTTATCCCATTTATTGGGTTTCCCAGAATCCCCATTTATGGGACATCCATGTATCACCCTTCGGGGGCCTTTGCATGGAATCAAAACATAACCTGGCTGGATCCTTGTGTATTGATTGGGGGTACGGGGGAGTATAAATAGTCATATGAATAATTTCAAAGTAGAATAGCCATGTACGCCTCTTTAGTATAGCTATGTGCAAATCAAGCCATTCACATGTCGACTTTGTACTCTAAATCACTAGTCACTGGTAGCTCTCTACTTATAGTAGATATTTCTATTACAGTTCTCTCTCTGTTTATATTTTGTACTTTCTTTTAGTTCATGTATCTTACTTTACTGCATGATTATATTTTCTAACCTGCTATGAACTGTTGAGATGTATTGTGCTCGCTCCTGTCCTGACTGGACCTGTTAAAAATTTTACATAGGATGATGAGAAACCCTGCACCCCTTACTTGGAGTTGCCTAGATGATACTCGCGACCTGGACCCCAGGGGAGGTTCAGGCAGCTGCTGAGGATGATACCTTGCATAGTGTAGATAGCTTAGACTGTTCTTTCTTTTCATGTTTAGTTGTTGTCCTTATTTTCAGAGTTGTATATTTTAGAGATGTTGAGACTGGTAGTTGTTGAGACTTTGTTATTTTATTTTGTTATACCTCAGTTGAGGATTTCTTATCTATTTCCATCGTGCTACATTCTACCTTAGATTGTGATTGAGTTGTACCTCTGTGTTGGCCTCCTTTTGGAGAGTATATTCATGCTATGTAGTTAAAGTTCATGACCTAGAACAGCGTTCTACCGCCGACACTGCGGCATAAGCTGGGCGGTGTTACGTACTCGTACCCTCACTGTGGGTGCGGGTCGTGACAAAAAGAAATTTGAACGAATGAGTCATTCAACCATCAATGTAACATTTGGTTTTCGAATCAAAGGAGAACAGAGAAGAACCAAGAGAATCACCATTAGCTGGCTTCAAGGATCGACGCATTGTCTGCTAGCTCCATCACCCATTCCTCTGGTTGAAGTCGAGATTTGGGAAGGAAGAAGAATTTCCACAGAAACAAATTGTGGAATAAGAAAGATAGGATGAGTGATTGGCTCCTTAAATGGGCGGTTAGTAGCGTGAGGCTCAGGCTACTACTCGGCGGGAAACTTCACCTCTCTCTCTCTCTCTCTCTCTGAAAGCTCTGTTAGAGGGGTGAATAGGAATTTCCATTTGAATTTCACAACAGAAGAATGGTGCAGGCCAAATTCGAATAGCTAACTCCATGGTCTTCTCTAAGCCGTTAGCTTTTGGGCTGGAAATAGGTTTATGAGCTGAATGGGCTTGGCTAAGGAATGCCTAAGTCAAAAAATTTAAAATGGATTTTTAAATTGGTCTTTAGGAAATGGGCTGGAAAGGAATTGGCTTATAAGGAATTGGTTTGAGTTGAGAAGCCCATCACAACTAAAAATCAGGAAATTGATTAACCCCACATATATTTAAGGTATTTAACAATTTTTAAATTGTTAAATCAAAATAAAGTAAGGCTAAAAGAAAATTTTCAAATTTCAGGAAGGTAGAGTCACACATATTATTAGCACAATATGATATGGTTTATGTTCCTCAAAAGTCTGTTAAGGGTCAAGCCCTTGCTGAATTCCTAGCGGCTCATCCAATTCCTAAAACGTCTAAACTCTATGACGAGATTCCTGACGAAACTTTGGAATCTAACATGATTTTAGAAGAAATTCTTGCATGTCGTCTATTCTTCGATGGAGCATCCAGAATCGGACCAAAAGGAGCTATTATCGCAGGAGTTGGAATTGTCCTCGTATCACCGGAAGGATTAGCTATTCAAAGAGCTTATTTCTTGGATGAGTCATGCTCCAACAATGTGGATGAATACAATACTCTGCTCATTGGTCTCCAATTAGCTAAACAATTGGATATATTAAATATCTCGAGGTATATGGAGACTCTAAACTGATTATCAATCAGGACAGAGGAACAAATGAGGTTCGACATCAAGCTCTTGTTCCATATCATGAGGAAGCAGTCATAATGGCTTCATCATTCAAAGGATTCTTCATTGAACATGTACGTCGAGCATGCAATATCGAAGTTGATGCATTGGCCAAGCTTGCAGCAATATTGGCAATTCTAGTCAGAAGACAGCAGATGATTGTTATTACTAATAGAGAGTTATTTTGCATCGAGAATAATTCAAACACTGAGTTCAGCAATTCAACTAAAATAAACGTAATCAGCGAAGACTAGAGAGTTCTTTTCATTGACTTCGTGGTACATGACATCTTACCCGAAAATCCTAAAGAAGCTGCAACTATTCGTCGGCTATCACTCTGATTCTATTATAATCATACCACCAAGACCCTTTATCGACGAACATTTGACGGCTTACTACTATGGTGTCTTGCGGGAGATGAAGCAAAACAAATGCTACGGGAGCCTCACGATTGTGTTTATGGTGCACATCAGCCAAGTCCTAAACTGCAGGATCGTATTTGACGTATGGGTTACTACTGGCCCACTATGGTATCAGATGCCATCGAGTATGCAATGGAGTGCCGAGCCTGTCAAATTCATGCAAACTTCATCCACCAACCATCAAAATTTCTCCATTCGACTACCGTATTATGGCCTGCATGGATGTCATTGGTCCTATCAATCCACTGTCGTCTAGAGGACATCGGTTTATACTGGCTATAGTCGATTAATTTTTGAAGTGGGCCGAAGCTATACCTTTGTCCGAAGTTAAGACCAGCAATGTCATCAACTTCGTTGAAACGTCATGTGATATACAGATTTGGCATTCTTCGATGAATCATTCATGACAATGGACCACAATTCATCAGTCAGAAGTTTATTCGATTCTGTGATGACAACAGAATAGACAATGTCGCTTCCACTGCCTATAATCCCGCAACTAATGGTTTGGCTGAAACATTCAACAAGACTATCATCAAACTCCTCAAAAAGTTTGTTTCTACTAACAAACACAATTGGAGTGAAAAGCTTGGAGAATGTTTATGGGCTTATCATACTACTGTACACAGTCCTGCTGGTTGTACACCTTTTTCTTTAGTATATGGGTGTGAAGCTGTTCTACCATTGGAAATTCAGATTCCCTCCCTGATGATTGTAATTGCCAATGAACTCACAACAGAAAACAACGATCGTCTTCGACTTCAAGAACTGGAAGCGCTTGACGAGAAAAGGCTGCTAGCTCAATAATATATCGAGCTATACTAGGCCCGCATCTCAAAAGCTTTCAATCGTAAAGTCAAAGTACGAGCGTTTCAGAAAGGCGAACTAGTTCTTACTGTCAGACGTCCTATGACTATGACACACAAGAGCTAAGGCAAGTTCGAAGTAAATTGGGAAGGTCCATATGTTATAAGCAAGGTTTTCTCGAACGGAGTTTATCAACTAACCGGGATGGATGACCGAGTCATTATGATGCCTATTAATGGAAAAATCTTTAAAAAATACTATGTTTGAAAGATGTATAAGATATCTTCTGAATATTGTATATATATAAGAAAAAAAGAGAAAGCATTTAGTTATTGTCTCTTATTCACTCTTTTGATAAACTTTTAAATCCTCAGCAGAATATATCCACATTGTATCACTTGATCATAAACCCTATCTTTGAAATCCCAACTAATTCGAAGATAATCAGAATAAATATTTGAATTCATGTTCACATTACCTCTGAATTCTAATATCTACGTCAACGACCTATCACGTCCACATTACCTCTGATAAAGTCGTCTATTGAAATGACAATATTTTAAGAATTATATTCTGTCATGTTCACATTACCTCTGTACAGATATAATAAATATTGTTATTTTCTAACGAGATATGTCATGTCCAGTACCTCTAAACATACTTCCTATTTTTTATCTATTACTTATGTCTATCACAGACATGCAACAAGTAATGGAACCACACAAAAAAAGATCATTAACTTTTATTGATGATGCAAAATATCAAAAATACATCATGTGAAACATGATAAAAAAATAACATGAACAGCTTCATTGGGGAGGTTGAGTACTGAGCTCAATGATCAATCTCTTCAAATTCTCAGCACTTTCTGTCCTGGAATTGAGCACCCGTTGTTTAGCTTGAGTTCTCTCAGACTCCGGATCAAATGGTAATAGTAAGGCAGTTCGGCATTTTAATTAAGCATTTTCAGTTTGGACAAATTCATTACTTTGCCGTCTCAGATCATCTAATTGGCTTGCAACAATTTGATGCAATTTTAGCACTTCTTCTTCATGTCGCCGAGCTGCTTTAAGTATTTCTTGGAGCCGGGCCATCTCAGCTTCTAGCTCCTGAATGCGGGCTTGGCATTCAGCAGCTTCTTTCTCCTTCTCAGTAGCTTCGATCTTGTGACGCTCAACAGAAGAAGCTTCTTCAATGATATGAACTTCCATTTTTGCATAGTACCGTGAGAAAGCTACTACAGAAGCTTCAAAATTAGCTTTTCATCTTGCAGCCTCACGAGCCATTGCCTCGCACTCGGCATCTACAAGCTTCTGAATATTTCCTCTTATCCGATCTTTGTAAGATTTGATGGATTCCTCAAATGCATCCAAGATATGCTCCACATAAATAGCTCTATCCAGATCTCCGATTTTGCGAATACCTCTGATTATACAGGAGGAGAGGCCCCTTACCGAATCATAATGATTATCCTTCTCCATAACCATCTGAAGTAAAGGCCTCAGGGATGTAAAGAAAGCATTGGTATAGGATTCCACGATGAGCCTATTCATCGCTAAGACACCCGGTGTAGCCACTTTCGCTTAAATCCCTCCTTCTGCAGCAGCTGGAGGAATCGCAGGCTGTGCACCAGAAGACCCAAGTATAGGCATCATAGACGAACTTCCTTCACCAGTCTAGGTCCTCATATCTAGAGGAGCCATCGTTGAGCTGAAACTGAAAGCGGTTGAAGGAGCTGGTGCAATCGTCCCAACAGGACCTTTTACAATCAAGATACACAGTCAGTATACATCATCAGAAAAATTAGGGTGATTAAAAGTCAAAAATTTACCTAAACCTGGTAGTATATGTGGGGTATCGTGGGGTGTGACCAGATCCGTACGGAGCCTGGCCATGGTAGTTTCAGACACGGTTGCCTGACTACTTCCAGCTTCGGAGTTGCCCAATAGGAAACGGCTACTTCCGGCCCCTAATTCTGCCTGGTCAGCTGGGGCAATCTCTTTTGCATCCCTGACTTTAAAAGCTTGATCGGTAGGGGTCTAAGTCTCCACAGCAACAGTGTTGGGATTTTCATCATTTCTAGCATCTTCAAGAGCCGTAGTCTGATCTTCGTTATTTTCAGGCTCATTAGTTTTTGGGCTTGGATGCCTCTTATCAACAACGGGGTGTTCTTCATCCTCAACAATTATATGTCTTTCTTCAGTTAGTATCAGTGGGACATCTACTGATAATGGTTCTTCTTCAGCAGCGCTTATGAAATTATCGTCGATTGACGCATCGCCATAGTCACAATCCAGGAGGGCGTCAATCATTTCTCGATCTTCTTAAGAACGAGTAGGAGTTTGAGCGGCCGGAAGATCGGCAACCCCAGCCTGAGATTCTATAAGAGGCAACTCCTCCTCGGAGAATGTAGCCTCTGGCACATCTGGAGTTGGAGATGACATTGTTAGTCCTGCTGCAGCCAGTGCAGTTACGGAAATAGTCGTCTACACGACTCGATATCCTGGGATTTCCTCAGTAGTAATTGAGACTGGAATATCAATTGCTGTAGTCTCTGTAGATAAAAAAGAATAATATCAATATATATTATTCATATCTTAAATTATGCTTAAAAGTATGAAAATTACCTTTTTTGAGATGGCAGATCCTTCTACGAGGGTAATGATATATCAGATTCCTTTGATCTGGAACAGATGGAGGAAGCGTCAATTATTTGACATTCTCCTCGAGTCACGAGCAATTTTCTTCTGGCCTTCTGTAGCAGAGGTGTTACAAGTTCTTCTTTGACCTTATCAAGGTCGTCTTGCATTCTGGGCACTTCTTCTCGGGCGACTCCACTCTATTTTGGAACTGAAGAAGGAGTTATCTCTCCTTTCCCAGGGGATGCCCCAGTATGTATCTGTTTCGACTGGGACCGAGTTGTCCTAGTAGTAGGTTGTTCAGTAATGACCAAAGTGGTCTTCTTCTTTTTTTCCCTGGAGCCTTAGGTGAAGAAGGAAGATTATCATGATGTGAAAGAGAAGATGAATCTCCAGTCTTCCTTTTCTTAAGCCCCTTGGCGGAAGACTTTTTTTTGTACCTTTAATGATACATCCAAAGGATCATTTACTTCATTTAGGAAGCCTACAAGACAAGCCTACAGAGGTTCATCAGCAGGGTCTCGATCTTCTGCATTCCTGAACAATTGTGCAGTACGGACTCCAGCCTTTAATCGCTTATCACTGGCAAAGCTATGGGCCAGATGAAAGTTTTCGACAAAAGTGTTGGCCGAAGTATAGAAATTCGTGTATGTGTATAACATACATGGACCCTGAGCAAGATTATTGGGCATAGAGAACATAACTTTGGTGCCTCTGGCATTATAATATCTCCAAGCTCTATCACCATCAATCAAGAAACCCTTGGCCTGAAGGCAAGTAGTGGCATTCCCCACATGCAGCTGGTCATACCCAAATTATCGAACGAATCGACTTGGCAAATACGGTTCCAGAAAACACTCTTCCTCAAATCGATATACTAGGTGAGACGGCCAGATTGCCTTCAACCATGTAAAATTAGCCGGAGATAGATGGAGAGATACCATTTCTAAATCCATAAGTTGTGGAGAAAGATTCTCATATCCTAGAGGAGGAGGAACATATTAAAATTTCCATCCAGATCCCCGGTTTAAAGCTCTTATATATTCTGAAAGTCGTTTATATTCCATAGAGCATTGGAATAACGCCTGATAAAGTTGCCTCCAACTTCACCTATATCAGGGTCCTTCAAGCTGGGATGGTGTAGCAATAACCGCCCAAACAAATAAGTATAAGGCATTTCGGTACGTGGAAAATCCAGCCA
Source organism: Iris pallida (assembly GCA_029216955.1). Taxonomy (NCBI): domain Eukaryota; kingdom Viridiplantae; phylum Streptophyta; class Magnoliopsida; order Asparagales; family Iridaceae; genus Iris; species Iris pallida. Next base: position 3,548,646 of record JANAVB010008795.1, read on the forward strand.
AGCAGCCTTATCGTTCAGCATAGTGTCAGCAAAGGACGCAGTCCTGCATTCAGGTGACAAGTCATCTCTGAAAGAATGTCCATCTTGTGGCCAAATACTAGACGTGCAACAACAAATAGTATGCCTCGGTGAAATCTATTGACTGCACTGGCTCTGGGAACTACAAACTGTCGCAGCCACCAAAAAAGAAAACCTGCCAACTGGGCTTCTTTTGACATGAGTCTGTAACCCTGCCTAAGATAACTCTCAATAGTAGCACCAGCCTTAAATGGATGCCAGTCCACATCCAAGATGTTATCGGTATGCTTGGACTTTTCCATCAGTTTTTCTATGTCGCTATGGCTAAGCGATTTGAAGAAACAAGGATCGCAAGCCTGACTCTCGACTATCTTGTCTTCAAAGATATGGCCTAAAAATAAATACGGCAGCCACTTGGTTGTATAAAAAGTCCCTATGGCAACGCTTTTGTAATAAAGGGAGCATATCTTACAATGGAACAGAAGCTCCTCAAACACAGCCACCATCCGAGGGTTCTCTGTAGACAGAATATCCAGTTCCTCATTAGTGGGTAGAGATTCTTTATATGGGTTGTTACCCATTGGAAGATATGAGAGATATTTTATCTCATGAAGTGCAAAACCAATTTCCCCGCGAGGGGTCATGAAGGTACTGGTTCTGTCGTTATATCTTTCAATCAGAGCCAAGAACATATGAGCATTTGGGCGAAAGCCATGAACAGTGGTCCAGATGGCCTCATAAAGTTCTAGTTCGAAGAGTTTGTCCTTGAACAGATCCAGAATCCAAATCACTAAGCTGCTGCAACGTTTCATGTCAGGGTTCACTTGGTCTGTCAAAAGCATAGCCTGATCTGGGTATCTTCCTTCAGCTTTAGCAAATGTGTTCACGAAGATGGGTAACCTGACGGGAAGTAGCATTGATGAATCTTTCGGAGGTATACAGCTCGGCTTCAAACCACTCAAATGGGAGCTGTACCTGTCTGAACTAATGTAAAATAGATCCTTGCTTTACGGGCCTAATCTGTAACATATTTTTTTCGACTCTGGCTTGCTGAATCGGAGTCTTGTCCTAAACCATCCGTCGAGGGTGACTGGAGATTTCATATCGGAACAAGGACATGTGTCTCGACATCTCAATGAGATATATAATTTTGTTCCCATATTGATAAATCCTTTCTTCTTTCTTGGTCTTTAGCTGAGATGTCTTCTTGACTGCGTCTCCAAATAAGAAGGCTGGCTTCTTATTAACCACATTATCTACACTCGCCAAAGGTTCACCGTTCATCAGATATAACAAAGTGTTACTTTCTTGAGCAGTAAATATGGCATTTCTGGATTCAGGTGCATCATATTGTGGATATGAGACATAAGATAAGTCTTTTTTATATTCCAGTATATTGAAAGCAGAAGTAAATTTCTCGACATCAAGGTCTTCTCTAAGGTCGACTACAAATCGACTACAAAAAAAAAGAACAAACAAAAGTTAGTCTCAAAAAGAGCTTAATTCTATGAAACAGAATATACAAAATTATAGGTTGCGCGACATCTGTGTTGCGCGATATCTATGTTGCGCGGTATCTGCATTACGCGACATCTGCGTTGTGCATGATTTCAAGTTGAACCACTTTGACATGCGCATTTGCACAAAATCAGAAAGCCCAAATTTAAAACTCGCGCAACACAGTTCGTAAAAACGAACAGTGTGTGGATAGCAACCAAACTCTAAACAGAGAAGGTACAAGTTGTGAAGCGCGCCTACACTCTAAAAGAGGTGACGCACGTTGTGAAATGCGTGAATCGACCAAAACTCTAAAAAGAGTTGGTCAATCCAGTCGTCGTTCGGTCCATTCTCGAAGAATAACCTTCGAGTGTCGGGTTGGCTCTCTCAGTTCTTGATGATGGTGGCGCATGTTGAGGCGCTCTCATTGGCGGTACATGAGATGAAGGCCCAGCAATGGCGTTTCCCTTGACGGCGGCAGACTTCATTGGGACCATTGACGATCGTCGAAGGAGCTTCGAGAGTTGGAAAGAAGAAGATGAAAGAGTTTAAGAGAATTAACTTTCGATAAAAAGTTAAAAATTCTCTCTGGACGGCTATTTATAGCCTAAAGAGTCTTTTCAAAACTGTTGCACAACTGGCACTTAAAATTCGGAATCTGTTGAACATTTGACTGGCGCAACCCGTGTTAAGTTCTTCTAATTCAAAGTATTTCAAAATTTTGAAATCTTTCAAAACTTAAAAAACTTTGAAGGGGGTCTTTTTGAAGTTAAAAATCAAGGGGTGCCACTCATTAAAGTGCACCATCATCAAGTGGCACCAGATCAATAGGTTGCACCAGCCTCAGGTTGCGCCAAAGCCAGAGTGCGCGGCGCCACGTGGAAAGCCTCCTCGAGAAGCTGTAACGGCTATCATCATTACTGACAGCTCTAACAGCACAAAAATCGAAGAAAATCTATTTGAATCCCATGCAACGCGGCGCTCGAGAAGATTTTGTCAGCATATAATTAATGCTGACAGCTGGCCCGTACAAGTCGTCAAGTAGCACACGAATTAATCAATATAGTACAGAAGACCCAGTCAAAGGCGCCAGTTGTTGAGTTACCCCACGCGCAACCTGGCTAGTTGGTGCCACTTGATCAAATTTCATGTCCAGAAGTAGTATAACGTGGTGCGCATGCCGCTAATCTCGAAGAACGTGCCCATTACACTATCCACGACCATGTTCATCTCACTCAAATGATGCCACACATCCTCAGCAGTTGAAGTAACCACTTGCGCAACTGGACAAGAGGCGCACAACCTGAAGTGCACGCCACTCAGAATAACTACATAACAGTTATTTCAAGAACTCTATAAATAGAGTTTTAAATCAGTCTCAAAGCATGACAAAAAGGATCATAATCTCCTAATATAGTGCTGTTGCATTCTTCAGAGGCTTGTGTCTTCGATATCACATCGTCCAAGGGATAAAGTGATCATCTTCTCATCAGATTCCTACAGTTGTACTTCCCCAAAAATCAATTGTACTCTTATACTGATTTCTAAGTTTGTAATAAAACTTTTATTTTTGCAAACATTGTATGTGGTAAGAACGGACTCTGTGGGGTTGTAGAGAACAACTCAGAGGTTTTTATGGACATGGATGTTCTATAGACAGGGTGTAACAACACAGGGGTTGTTTGAATGGGGTGTATACTTAGAGGTATTTGTGGACATGGTAAACACTAATTTTAGCTTTGTCTTATTGAGAATGAAGATTAAGCTTTATGGGGATGTAGGAAAATAACTCAGAGGTAATGTGGACATAGATATTTTCTACTGGGGATTGATAAAAGAATATTCCGAAACAGCTGGGTTCTAGAGACATATCATGATAAGGGGCATGAATTTACTGGTAAAACTCATAGATTTTCCTTAATGAGGGGATGGAAGTATATGTTTAGGAGCCCCAAGCGTAATACTTCATTAGGAACTTGTCGTTGATTGGCATCATGAACAAGTCTCCGTTAGGTTTAGCGAGTCGGTAGGTGCCATTAGTGTATACCGTCTCAATGATGAAGGGGCCTTCCCACTTGGGTTCGAACTTCCCTGGTGTCTTGTGGGTCATCACCATCGGCTTTCTGACTGATAATATGAGGTCCTCCACCTGGAAAGTCCTTCATTTGACCTTCTTGTTGAAAGCATGTGAAATGCAAGCCTGATAAAGCTCGATGGGTTGTTGAGCCAAGAGACATTTTTCATCAAGTACTTTCAACTCTTGCAACCGATGATGTTGATTGTCTTCCTCCGTCAGCTGGTTTGTAATGGTCACTCGTAGTGAAGGATTTAGATTTCAAGAGGCAGTACTGCTTCGCTCCCGTATACCAGGGAGAACAGTGTGTTGCCCGTTGGAGTCTGTACTGTTGTGCAGTAGGCCCAAAGACATTCGCCTAACTTCTCATCCGAGTCGCATTTATTGGATGACACAACTTTTTTGAGTAGTTTGACTATTATTTTGTTGAAAGCTTCATCCAATCCATTTATTGTCGGATTGTAAGCGGTTGACGCCACGTTCCGGATGCGATTCTGGCATAGAACCTGCTAAACGCATGACTTATGAATTGTGGACCGTTGTCATAGATGTTCCTTCGGGGTAACCCGAAACGATAGATGATGTTATGTTTGATAAAGCTGATCACTTTCGAACTTTTTACCTTTGATAGAGGTATTGCCTACGCCCACTTGGAGAAGTAGTCAGTGATTGCTAAAATGAAGCAATGTCCTCTGGATGATGGAGGGGTAATTGGTCCAACTATATCCATACCCCAGGCTTCAAAAGGCCAGGAGGCGACCGTTGGGTGTAGAAACTCCGAGGGTCGATGGATGAAGTCAGCGTGCAGTTGGCAGACCCGACACTTTTTAGCGTACTCAATAGCGTCCACCATCATGGTAGGCCAGTAATAGCCCATATGTCGGAGTCACTCCTGTAGCTTAGGACCGGGTTGATGAGCTCCACAGGTACCATCATAAGCCTCCTGAAGTGCTTTGACTGCCTCCTTGTTTGACAAGCATCGGAGGAGAAGCCCGTTATAAGAACGACGATACAACATTTTCGTAGCTGTGTTAGAGTAGAATCGGAGAGAGCGCCTTTTGATAGACATAACTTTCTTCGGGTCGTCTGGGAGGATCCCATAGGCTGTAAACCGATGAATGGAAACCGTCAGTCTCTAACGTTAACACCAGCATCTGCAGGCATGGCATAGTTCAGACATATGCACATATTATTTTTAGGACACACCAGATCCCGGCCAATTGCCATAATGAAGTGTTGAATCCCGAGAGGTGTTGCCAGTAAGACAGCAAGGCCAGCCATAGCATCCACCTTTAGATTTTATAGCTGAGGTACATGTTATATGAAAAACTCAGTGAAAGTTAAGATAATGTCCAAGGCCGCTTTATGATAGGGAATCAGGTCCTCGTGGCGTACCTCTTATTGTCCTCAGACATGGTTGACGATCAGTTTTGAATTGCCATAGGACTCAAGACATTCAACCCCCAGCTGTCTTGCTAAATGGAGTCCCATAATAAGGGCATTGTACTCCACCACATTATTAGAGAACGGTTCTGCGAGGCAATAGGCACGCTAGATGACTAGCTTGTCTGCAGAGATCAAAACTACCCCCACTCCGGCGATGATCTGACCTTTGGGGCCTGTTCTTGAGGCACCATCGAAGAACATCCGCCAGATGGAGTTTCCCTCGGTAACGTTGGATTCCAGCACTTCATCTGAAATATCTTCATAGAGTTTGGATGACTCTAGGATTGGATATGCAACTAAGAAATCAGCTAATACTTGGCCCTTGATAGCTTTTTGTGGGACAAATACCATATCGTATGGTGTCAGTAGTATTACCCACATAGCTAATCGAGAGTTTAGTGCTCCCGGCTTTGTCATGAGGACCCTGAGTAGATTGACTCGGGAAATAACATGGATCGTCTGATCCGATACTTAATAGCGGGTCTTCTGAATGGCAAATACTAGAGCTAGATATTCTTTCTCGATGGGGTTGTTCCGATGTTCGGTCCCGATCATTATCCTACTTAGGTAGTAGATAGCTTGCTCGTAGCCTGCATCATTGTTTTGATCAAGAAGGGTTTGCCCGCAACCAGTGCTACCAGGACTGGAGGATTTGTGGATAGGCTTTGATGTCGTCAAACGCCTTCTGACACTCCTCCGTCCTGATATAGGAGACCCCCTTTTTTGTGAGCTTGGTAAAGGGTTGACATCGTCCGGAAAGATTTGCTATAAACCTTCGGATATACGCAAGACGTCCTTGTAGGCCTCGAAACTCTCTCAGGTTCTTTGAAGGGTTCATATCAAGGATGGCTTTGGTCTTCTCGGGGTCAACATGGATGCCCTTCGCTGTGATGATAAAACTCAAGAATTTGCCGCTGGAAACCCTATGAAGGATTTGGCAGGATTCATTTTGAGCTGATGTGCTCACATGAGATCAAAGACTGTCCTCAGATCATATATGTGATTACGTCGTAAACGGCTTTTGACAACAATGTCATTGACATAGCATTCGACTGTCTTGCGGAGGTATTTACGAAAGATGGTCTCATAGCTCATTGGTATGTGGCACCTACATTCTTCAAGCCGAAGGACATCACTGTGTAGCAGTAAACTCCCTTTGGAGTCCTGAATGACGTGTGCTTTTTATCATTCGGGAACATCTTGATCTGGTTGTAGTCCAAATATCCGTCCATGAAGAACATGCGTTCAAAGCCACAGGTGTTGTCGATCATTACGTCTGTGATCGAAAGTGAAAACTCGTCTTTCGGGTAAGTGGAGTTAGGTTTACGAAAATCGTTGCAAACTCGGATCTTCCTATTTTTTTAGTAACAGGAACGATATTGGCCACCCAATCTAGATGTTGTTCCTTGCGAATAAACCCACTATCTAAGAGTTTATCCACTTCTTTATCGATGGAATCTATGATGTTAGGACAAAAGCGTCGTCGTTGCTGCTTAACAGGCTTAGCGTTAGGTAAAATGTTAAGCTTGTACATTGCGACTTATGGGTCTGAATTTGACATGTATTCATAGCTCCAAGCGAAGACGTCGATGTATTCTTTGACTAGTTGAACTAAAGATTCGCTGTCTTCTCCTGCCAAGCTTTTGCTGATGTATATAGGTTTGGACGAAGATTCATCCCCCAGTTCTATCTGTTCGACTTCATCTTCGGCAGGAGGTTCTCATAACTCGAAGCAAAATTCCTATTGTACACCTAAGCATTGAGCCCAGGGTTCTTCCTCGAAGAACTCTACTATCTGATCATCATCTTTTTCTTCTGGAGGGTGTACAGATGTCATATTGACTGACAACACCTTCCTAAAATTTAGGCCGATACTGGTGTCAGAGTCCCAAGTTAACGATTTAGATGAGTGAGAGTGTGCAGCCTCCTCCGCTTCTGAACTCTCTAGGGCTGCTAGCGGCGTAACATAGCCTACCCCTGGTCGAGTGCTATGGTAATAATCTTGTGGCTTCCCTTTTGGAACCAGGAGTCGTAAAGGAAGACGTCGGCCTCTGCCATAGTTTAGACCATAGCCGTTTTTCAAGTCATAAGCCATCTTTTGAATGAGGTACTTTGCTCGTTCGGCGTGCTGATACACTTGCATTCTACAAGTATCCGATTCTGGTTCGACTGACGGAAGGTCCTGATGACGTACGACTTTGTCGAAGATAATATTTTTTATCCTGGTTCCAAGGCGAAACTATATAACAGACTCCTCGGTACTGGACGTCCTGATTTACATGATTAACAGTCGTTATTTGTGTTAGCAATGACTGTAAGGCATTATCTAGAGTATACATGGCATTCCAATGTGGAAGACTAGAATAATTCAAAGATAGCATTTTTTTGATAAAATACGGGATCTTGTCCCCGAGAATTACATCATCAAGTGTCACGACCTGCTTCCAATTTTGGGATACGAGTTCGTGGCCAAGTCCAGCCTACGTCGCAACATCGACGGTAGTACGCTGTCTATGATAACAATGGTCCACAACAAGCACAACACGCAAATATATCATCCACAACTAAGCCAGCAATAATCACCAAAATATCCAATAGTCTCAATATTATAAATATGAAATAATCTACTACAACTCAGAAAGTCTCGGGAACAAACTCGGATAGCAGAAAATAAAATAGACAACTAAACTCCATAACTATAACTACTAACTAATGCGAATCCATAAGGAAGGAAATATGCTAATTCGCATTAGTGCTGGAATCGGGTACGCCAGTGATGTCATGGTCGCCAACATACTCACCATAGACCTCGGGGTAAATCTCGTCGTCTAAAGTTGAAAAATAGTTATCCAGTCAGGATTGGAGCAAGATCACCATAACACTACATTACATAATATATTATACAAGCATGAAGGAACGATAAAAGGAATTTAATTGAAGATAAGTATAGGCATGACATTGTATGATAATGATAAACCACTAAGACATGATGATAACATGAAGGTTGACTTGACATACCACAAAGACATGATAACAATAAGAAGGTAGACTTGACGAAAGAAGAACAATAGACAATAGAGCAACAATAATTAAGTCACGTGTACTGTGTGTTTTAGAATACCAACTTTCAGCGTATAGACGGCCTGGGATATCCGTCAGTCATACGTGTGGTGCATGACTGATATTATGCAATCAATGTATAGGGGGTCTTTATTCAATTCGTTGACCACATGCTTACTTGTTGTATTCCTCCGGCCGACTCACTCATAATACATGTCCACTACGATAAACATTAGCTATACGATAAACTGTCAACAATAGAAAACAATAAGTAAGGCATGAACATGTTTGTATATCCAACCAATTCTAACTCTCGTGTACAATAGTAATCATGGACAATGACAATCATGAACCATAAGGGAGTAATAGTGAAAAGATGACACGAAGATACATACAGTATAAAATAAAGGAAACATAGGTCATAGTGATACTTGCCTGCTCTGATAGATGATAAAATCATAACTCAAGACGTCGTAGTCCGATCTACCCCGACACAAAAACAATCACAAGTTAGATCAACGATTCCCACTCTAAAAATCCTAGAAAGTGGCTAATGGGTTAAATTAATTAATACTATTTTAATTCTAGAGCAAATCGTCTAAAATCCTATTTTAACCTATTTAATTCTGAAATAACAATCTAAACACAAATATTTGGCCAAGGAAATTCATAATTCCAAATTTGGGACGCGTGGCACGCAAACCGAGACATACTGTTGACTAACTAGTCAAACATTATGAATTCAAAAGTTTGAGTCTACAACATGGTAGATTTCAGCGCCATGAGTGCACTGGAATCGACCGTGCCGCAAAATCATGATTTGGTCAAAAGTTATCGCCATTATGGCTAACCATGACCAAATCGATGAACCGTTGACCAAATCTGACTTCTATGAACAAAATAAAATAATAGATAAAACTTTGAATTTCTGGAAAAATTATATGTTGTAGAGCTCGGTGTCAGCTTTCCAAAACTTCAAACGGATCGCAAAACGGAGTTCCAGATAACTCAGAATCTCGAAAACCGTGCGATGTGTTAATTTTTGGACAACCGATTCTCAAATAATTATTCAGAAATTCGAGATCAAAATACCAGAAAATAAATTATATATTCATAATCCTAACCTCAATACGCTTCTAACAAAAAAATGGCACACAAAAAAGAGGTCTAGATCAACGGCAAACCCTCCGCGAAGTCGAAGAAGTCTACCAAACTCTCCCAAAAAAAGCTGCTGAAAATAATATAGGGTTTTTGAAAAACCTAAAATATACTAATATATATATAGGGGAAAGAGTCGGTGTGCTAGCTAAGTCGGCTGGGTGGGGCCACGTGTCAGCCATCCAGCGGTCCCCGCCCAGATCCTGCTGTCTAGGCTTGAGCCGGCTTGGCTGCGGCTTATAGGAGCTGCTTGGCTTCTATATAAGGAAGTGCTGAGTCAGCAGCTCCTTAATGGACCTACGGGCCACATGGGTGGTTGGAGCCGCTGACATGCGGGCCGCCCCAGCTGACTGGGTATATATTTATTAGAAAATATAGTTTTTAATTACAGAAAATTAAATAAAAATCAGGAAAAATCCTAAAAATCCCAAATAAATCCCAAAAAATTCCTAAAAATTCCTAGAAAAATCTAGAAAATATTTTAAGGGTTCTAGAGCCCAAAAAAATTATTTGACCTCAAAAATACTCTCGGGTACCTTCACATGAATTCCTAGAAGCTTAAGAAAATAATGAAACCATATATAAATTTATCTAAAAATCCAAGAAATTCTAAAATAATAAAATGATACTCTAGAGGCTGTTTGGGGACCCTGGAGACCATATATATCCTAGTTTTACTATACATAAGCTATAGGCTTAGGTACACACCCTTGTGATCCTTAATCAAATCTCTATTTACCTACGATTCAAACCATTATATAAATAATAATAATAATAAACAAAAAAATGCTTTCTAAAATAAATAAATAATTTTCAGGAGACAAGTGCTACACACTATCCCCCTTAAAAGATTTTTGTCCTCAAAAATCAACCGTCACTAACAATATAATATAATACATAACTCTTGGAAACAATAGTTCATAAACTACGTCACAGAGAGAGATAATGGCTAGGAACATAAGGAAACTAATCAATAATAAGCATACTACGAACTAACTAAGCATGAATCCTGTCTAACAACTAAAACTAAGGAAGGCTTTTAAGGAAACATATTTAAGTTACCTATGTCTTGGGGTTGAGTCACAGCCACAAATGCTTGTCCTTGACGTTGTGCTCCTCCAGACTGCTGTTGCGAAACTGGCTTATGAGCTGGTGCTACGGGGCATTCTCGCACTTGCTGGTCTGGTGATCCACAAAGGAGACAAAGTCCTAACCTCTTCCTACAATGGTCCCACTTGTGTCCTTCTCTTCCACAATAATTACACTTAGGCTTAGATGAGATATGCTGCTATTATGGCTGGGATGATACCACCCTAGTTGAAGGATGATGTTGATGCTGGATTTGAAGGGTCTTCTGAGAATTATTAGCACGTTTTGATGGTTCTTAAGGACTACCATCTCTACCTCTATTTTAGGAAGCTACTTTCTGCTTTAGGATAGATTCTTGATGCCTAGCTGCATTCAAGATAACTGTATAGGATGTTGGGTCTACTGACGCTGTCAAACTCTGCAACTTGTAATTCAACCCAGAATGGAACTTCTCCACCATCTCTTCTTCTGTAGATACAAGAGTAGGAGCAAAATGACTCAAGCGACTAAATTCTACATCATATTCGTCCACTGTTATGCTCCCTTGCTCTAGTCGTATGAACTGATCCCGTAGCTCCCTCCGAACAGTGGTGGGGAAGAACATGGTATTGAAGAGGTCCGTAAACTCTTCCAATAACACATTCTTGCCCAACCGTCTTTCTTGTGCCGCCCACCAATGATGTGTATTGTCCTTGAGTTGCAACTTCACTGCTTTTATCTATTTCTCCGGTGGCAGCTCTGATGCCTCTAGTAGTGTCTCTATCTCTACTAGCCAGTTGGTGACTTTTATAGGTTTTTCCGAGCCAGTAAATGGAGGTGGGTTCATCTTGCGAAACCCATCAATAGTTCCCACACGATCTTGTCGTGTTTCTACGCTCCTTTCTAGAACATTTGCATGTCTCTGCTGAATCTCCATCATGCCCTGGAGTATCGTAAGGAGATGAGCTCCATCCACAGTTACTCCTTGGGTTGGGGCTGTTGGTGGTGGTGGTGGAAGATCCTCAGCACTAACTCTATCTGGTTGATGGTTAGAGGGCTCTACGAATTCTGTACTCTCTGTTGTCGATCCTTCGGGCTCGGGAGTAGCATAAGGGTTAACTACCCTTTTTTCCTTACGGATCGCACTGCGCCTTGTCTCAACCATTGTGAACTAAAGGAAAGAAAGGATATCGTTAGAACGGTGGATACAAACATATAGAAAAAATCTCGGACGGAATCAAGCAAGATGCAATTTAAGAGACAATAAGATCCTAAGATAAAATAGACTCATAAGGTTAGAAGTCCTATTTTGTGGATGATACAACCTCCTAACTTCAACCATATTCGCAGGCTCGTAGTAGTACGACTAACTTAAGTACTACCACGAGTTCGCAGTCTTTTGCAAAATTGGACCTGCATGGGCCACCATAAAAACTTGTCACGACCCGCTCCCAATTTTGGGATACGAGTTCGTGGCCTAGTCCAGTCTACGCTGCAGCATAGGCGGTAGTACGTTGTCTATGATAACAATGGTCCACAATAAGCACAACACGCATATATATCATCCACAACTAAACCAGCAATAATTACCAAAATATCTAATAGTCTAAATATTATAAATATGAAATAATCCACTACAACTCAGAAAGTCTCGGGAATAAATCCGGATAGCAGAAAATAAAATAGACAACTAAACTCCATAACTATAACTACTAATAAATACGAATCCATAAAGAAGAAAATATGCTAATTTGCATCAGTGCTGGAACCGGGTACGCTAGTGATGTCAGGGTCGCCAACATACTCACCGTAGACCTCGGGGCAAATCTCGTCGACTAAAGCTGAAAATAGTTATCCAGTCAGGATTGGAGCAAGATCACCATAACACTACATTACACAATATATTATACAAGCATGAAGGAACGATAAAAGGAATTTAACTGAAGATAAGCATAGGCATGACATTGTATGATAATGATAAACCACTATGACATGATGATAACATGAAGGTTGACTTGACATACCACAAAGATATGATAACAATAAGAAGGTAGACTTGACGAAAGAAGAACAATAGACAATAGAGCAACAATAATTAAGTCACGTGTACTGTGTGTTTTAGAATACCAACTTTCAGCATATAGATGGCCTGGGATATCCGTCAGTCATACATGTGGTGCATGACTGATATTATACAATCAATGTATAGGGGGTCTGTATTCAATTCGTTGACCACATGCTTACTTGTTGTATTCCCCCGCCCGACTCACTTATAATACATGTCCACTACGATAAACATTAGCAATAAGATAAACTGTAAACAATAGGAAACAATGAGTAAGGCATGAATATGTATGTATATCCAACCGATTCTAACTCTCGTGCAAAATAGTAATCATGGACAATGACAATCATGAACCATAAGGGAGTAATAGTGAAAAGACGACACGAAGATACATGCAGTATAAAATAAAGGAAACATAGGTCATAGTGAAACTTGCCTGCTCCGATAGATGATAAAGTCATAACTCAACACGTCGTAGCCCGATCTACCCCGACACAAAAACAATCACAAGATAGATCAACGATTCCCACTCTAAAAATCCTAGAAAGTAGCTAATGGGTTAAATTAATTAATACTATTTTAATTCTGGAGTAAATCATCTAAAATCTTATTTTAACCTATTTAAATCTAAATAACAATCTAAACACAAATATTTGGCCAAAGAAATTCATGATTCCAAATTTGGGACCCGTGGCACGCAAACCGAGACATATTGTTGACTAACTAGTCAAACATTATGAATTCATAAGTTTGAGTGTGCAACTTGGTAGATTTCAGCGCCATGAGTACATTGGAATCGACCGTGCTGCAAAATCACGATTTGGTCAAAAGTTATCGCCATTATGGCTAACCATGACCAAATCGATGAACCGTTGACCAAATCTGACTTCTATAAACAAAATAAAATACTAGATGAAACTCTAAATTTATGGAAAACTTACATGTTGTAGAGCTCGTTGTCAGCCTTCCAAAACTTCAAACGGATCGTGAAACGGAGTTCGGGATCACTCGAAATCTCGAAAACCGTACGACGTGTTGATTTTTGTACAACCGATACTCAAATAATTATTCAGAAATTCAAGATCAAAATACCAGAAAATAAATTATATATTCAGAAACATAACCTCAATATGCTTCTAACAAAAAAATGGCGCACAAAAAAGACGTCTAGATCAACGGCAAACCCTCCGCGAAGTCAAAGAACTCTACCGAACTCTCCCACAAAAAGCTACTGAAAATAATATATATAGGGGAAAGAGTCGTTAGGCTGGCTAGGTCGGCTGGGAGGGGACACATGTCAGCCATCCAGCGGTCCCCGCCCAGATCCTGCGGTCTAGGCTTGAGCCGGCTTGGCTGCGGCTTATAGGAGCTGCTCGACTTCTATATAAGGAAGTGCTGAGTCAGCAGCTCCTTAATGGACCCACGGGCCATGTGGATGGTTGGAGCCGCTGACATGCGGGCAGCCCCAGCTGACTGGGTATATATTTATTGGAAAATATAGTTTTTAATTACATAAAATTAAATAAAAATCAGGAAAAATCCCAAATAAATCCCAGAAAATTCCTAAAAATTCCTAGAAAAATCTAGAAAATATTTTAAGGGTTCTAGAACCCAAATAATTTATTTGACCTCAAAAATACTCTCGGGTACCTTCACAAGAATTCTTAGAAGTTTAAGAAAATAATAAAACTATATATAAATTTATCTAAAAATCTCCTAAAAATCCAAGAAATTCTAAAATAATAAAATGATACTCTAGAGGCTGTCTGGGGACCTTGGAGACTATATATGTCTTAGTTTTACTATACTTAAGCTATAGGCTTAGGTACACACCCTTGTGATCCCAAATCAAATCTCTATTTACCTATGATTCAAACCATTATATAAATAATAATAATAAACAAAAAAATAAACAAAATAAACAAAAGCTCTCTAAAATAAATAAATAACTTTCGGGAGACAAGTGCTACATCAAGAGATAGGGCGTCAACATTGGCGGATATGTATTCCCCCAAACTCCTCGTCGGTGAGAACCAGAGTAGCCTTGCGAGGTTCTAGGGCTTTCGGCCGAATTGTTGCCACCAGAGGGGTTGACATCTTGGCAGGTGGTATTTCTGGAGAGTTCCTCGGGAGTCTGACCCATATTGGCTCCTGAGCCTGCCCTCTGAGAGATGTTGAGGCCTTTCCTTATAGCTTGACTACGAGGGGAGCCGACAATTGAGGAGGTTTCCCCTGAGCCGTACTTTCAGAGGTGCCACAGCTAGCGCCTCATGGACTGGTGCTTTCCCGCGTAGCTTAACCACGAGAGGAGCTGACATTTGGGGAGGTCTCCCCTTGAGTGATACCTTCAAAGGAGTTTCAGTTGCTGTTTCAACCAAGGAGGCTGGTTCCCTCCAACATAGCTTTACTACGATCGGGGCCGAAGCTTGGGGAGATTTTCCTTTGAGTCGCACCTTCAGAGGAGCATCAGCCATCATTTCTGCTTCAGTGTCGACCTCTGCTTCAACTTCTGCTTCATCCTCGGCATCGTTGGCTTCATCGTCTTGATGAATTGATTTGTACAAATTGAAATCGGTAAAAAAGGCTTCAATCCCTCTGAAGGGATAGACATCTGCAAACTCCATCCTGACTATGCTATTGGTGGACACATATTTCATGCACTGGTGGAGAGTAGATGGCACCACCATGTATTCATGTATCTATGGTCGCCCCAACATGATGTTATAATTGACATCCGCGTCCACGACATAGCAAGTCACCTCCATCTGGAGCTCGACGATATGATATTTCAGCCGAATCTTACCCAGCGGTTCGCTCTTGCTAGCATTGAAGCTGCTGATTGTAGTATTGGATGCAGTTAGATGATGCATCGGGATCCCTAATATCTGGATCAGAGTCCGAGGGATAATGCTAAGAGAAGACCCAGGGTAAATCTGGATCCGACCTACCTTGATGGCACTGACGTATCCTGTGTAATACAGTGGTCTGTTATGTCGGTTGTTCTTGAGCATCATGTCTTGTTGAGTGAGCATGATGTTGGAGATGATTTCCCCCACACTTTGGCAATACGGACATGTTGTTGGATCTTCTTCAGGCTATTTGACCTGGCTGATAAAAGACTCATCATCCGTCACTGCTTCACATAAAGCTTCTCGTGTACCTTTGGATAGTCGGAGGTGCTCAAATAGTGATAGTCAGTCCGGAGTACTGGCGAGCTGTGCCAGTATGTCGAAGTTGTGGGGTTTAATCAACCCCGGAGCACTGTCTTTTCGTGGAGGTCTGTCGAAACGAGCCTCTTTCTGTTTGTGTTTGTCGACAAATAGAGGTTGGGATGAACCTTCCTCTTAAGCGGCTATAGTGGTGACATAAGGCGTCACTTCGGCCGGAGCTTCCTCTTGCTAAACGTTCTGTTGTGAATGGGTTTGTACAGGAAGGGCTTCCTCAGAGAAGAAAGAAACCATTCGACAAGACTTGGTTTTCTTGCCCTTGGTTTTGGAGATAGGACGTACCCCTAGTTGAGTCAATTTCGAAGCTAGATCTGAGTGAACCCACATGATCTCTCCCCCAGATGTCGTGAGTGGTACTAGTCCACTTACATTGTTACGAGTTAGTGGAAGGTTGATTACCTCCATTGTCGCCTTAGGGATGGGACGATGCCGCCTTGAGCTTTAGTCGGTGGTAAGGTGCCGAACTGGAGAGACACCATGATCGTCGAGATTATATTTTCCTCATAGTCCAACGAGAGCACATTCGCATTGATCATGCGTTATATGTAGTTCTTCAAGATGTAGCAGTCTCGGGTCGTGTGCCCAACGAACTGATGGTAGTGACAGTACCTCGGGTCGCCTACCCTGTCTATCTTATCGGGGCACTTTGGATCAGGCAACTTGATAATATCACCTTGCTTTAGTATCTCGAAGAGTTATAAGGTGTCGTTGTCATTGAAGGAGTAGACCTCCTTCTGTCTTGGTGCAGCCGGTGGCTTCTGGGTAGGGTCCGAAGCATTCACTCTCAGTGCCTATTTCCCTTTCAGCTCACGCCCATTGTTGTTGTTGGCGGTGTGTTTTCCCTTGTCTTCAAAGGAAGGAAAGCTAACACCTAGAAGACGGGCATCGTGAGCTTTCATCTCAGCGGCTTCGGTGTCAATAATGAACGTGGTCCAGTCTGCATATTGAGTGGAGTCGACCCAGAGTTTAATTGCTGGCATCATATTCTTCCGGCAAGAATCCATTAGTATAGGCTGAGGGATACCGGAAGGTAGCCTTAAACATGCTTGTCGGAAGCGTTTGATATAGGCTCGGACTGTTTCCTTCTACTTCTGGGTTATCTCCATAAGAGAAGACATAGTCATATCTTTGCCTCCATCATAGAATCGGGCAAGGAAGAGGCGCTTTAAATCCTTGAAGAAGGATATGCAATTATCAGGGGGGCTGCAATACCAGTCGTAGGCCACCCCTTTCAGCGCCCCGATAAATAGGCTTGTGAGTAGGGCGTCCTCTTTGGGTAGGTGCCCCATCATGGAGTGGAAGTAGAGAGGATAAACCATATTATTCCATTCGGGAGGATAGGGTTACCAGATTCTGAGCTTCTGGCGTTCCTCCTGTTTGTTTCTTGCCTCGAAATGGTCATGCAAGTCCCTCACCATCTCAAAAAATTCTTCTGTAGAGTTAGGAGCGGGTGATTGAGGCAAGGTATGATGTTCAGCTCCTAAAAGGGCTGATACTCGGGGCAGAGTGTGATGGACCATCCCAGAAGATACCCACTGAGGGGGTTCCTTTGATTCTCCATT
The DNA here is from genome assembly GCA_029216955.1 of Iris pallida. NCBI lineage: Eukaryota > Viridiplantae > Streptophyta > Magnoliopsida > Asparagales > Iridaceae > Iris > Iris pallida. Next base: position 3,565,821 of record JANAVB010008795.1, read on the forward strand.
AGCCCCAAGATCGGGACTGGCAGATATTGGGGCCCCTATCGACGGCTGGGCTATTAGGGTACTTGGATCTCGAATATGACCTGAGTTGAGGACTGCATGATGGTGGAGAGGGTATTAAGGCCATCTTCTAGGTTGTTCATGCATCGTACGAGATCTGGAGCTGAAGTGTCTACTTCATCTTCGTCGCCACCCCCTGCCATGTACACAGGCATGACATGGGCCGAAGTGGATAGATTAGACGACGCTTCACTTTTACCCCACTTTCTTGTTGAAAGGTTGGCATATGTGCTTCTTCTTCTGACCCCTCAACCTGGCTACCCCAATCACCTCGGTGACAGTTTCTTGATGGAAATCCTCATCCTTAAACGAGGGGTTGTTGTGGACGGTCGGGGATTGATCACCCCCAGCTTGCGTCGTTGATACCACTTTCATCCTAAACCGAGTACTTTGGAATACCCCGGTTGACAGGACTATCGCTTTCCTTCCCCTTGGCTAGCCCTTCACTGAGCCCGCCGCGGTTGGAGGGTTGGAGGTGTTTTCTTTTCTCCCGGGTGTAGGATGAAGTACGTGTAGGCAACTCTAGACTGGAGGTGAATAGAGTATGTGTCGATAATACCCAATTAAAAACAACTCTATTCAAGTTCCCAATAAAAATAAAATCAGAGTGTAAGTACGGAATATAAATAGAGATCAGAGAAGCATGCGCAGATACAACAGTTTTTAACCTGGTTTCCTTCGTTGAGGACTAGTCCAGGCCTGAGAACTCTAGCTCAGGATTGAAATCCACTATTTGTGAAATAGCGTACAACCACGTGCCTTTACTCAAAAGAGCACGCCAACTTCTTACAGATTCGTAGATGGTGAGACTTGGAATTGTCCAAGTGACTTCTTTTGGAACTCTTGCACACAAACTTCTAGTTGACTCGTACAGAGCACCTGGATGTTTTGTGGCTAGTTAGATGGGAAGAATAAGCTCTTGAATGTATAGTCTATAGAAGAAAAAAAGATGAGAAGATTGGATGATTGAAAATGAGAGAAATCAAGGACCATATATACTAGTCCAGAGAGGCAGAGTTCGGCCAGAACTCTGTTCCAAATATTCAAAAATTTAGCCATTGGACAACTAGCAACCAGCAAACCCTAAAAATTAGGTCCTGAAATTAAGGGGGCAGAGTTCAGCCCGAACTCTGTGTGAGGCAGAGTTCGGCCCGAACTCTATGTGAGGCAGAGTTCGACCCGAACTCTGTCTCCTTGGGGATAGAATGTTCAATGGACTATTTTGGGTTTGGCAGGTTTTTGGACTTTTGTTTGTGGAGCTTTGGGTGTAAAGTAGGGTTGAGATATTCAGTGCGACTCAACTTATAATAGCATAGACTCAATAAAAAGTAAAATACAGACTCATAGAACAAGTAAACAACAGCATGTCATAGCAATTGTCGATGATATTCGTCTTAAGCTGATGTGTGATGATTATCTATTTTGGAGCTTGATGTGTCAAGTTGGATCATAAAAGATATCGTCTTGTTAATTATCAAGATTAGGTTGACTGCGATCCAGTTTGGGTAAACAATCTCACCCATTTTGATAATTAAAAAAAATACGATATTTGTATTTCGCAACATTCATACCTGGACACAAGGAATAATGATAACAGCTCTCCCGTAGATGAACATGTTGGCTCCCCCTTAAATGGATATGTCCAAAGACAAGTTCTAATCCAAGCAAGCACAACAACATATATTAAAGCTCAAAATACATGCCTATACAAATATCACAAGTATTATTAAGTGTTTCCAAAGCACAAGCAAATATCACAAGTATTCTCCCCCTTTGTCATTTAGCAAAGTGATAAAGTAGCTCCCCCATAAAAAGTAGACAGCAATCACATAACGTGTAACCACAATCATAGAGAGAAACTACTAGCAGTTTTATAACTCATAAAAACCAAAGTGCATAAGTCTGAAGGAAATACAATGCATGAAAATAGAAATTCTATATCTCAAAATTTTAAAAACTACTACATAAAGCATAATGAAACTATATCCTAACATCAGCAGCAACAGTAGGTACTAAACCACGACCATCATGGAGTATGGAATGGACCAGCAGAGTTTGAAGGGTCGCTGGCAGAGCGACGAGGGTCAACAAAGGCCGCGTCCGGGTCCAGATACCGCTTGACCCATGTGTCGTCAATACGGTAACCTTCGCGAGAAGGATCCCGTACGATAAGGAATGACATAGTATGATGGGTGGCCAGGGTGTACTAAAGGTCGTACAGCGAGTTGCTGATAGCACTCATTTGAAGAGTGGTACGGTAATCTAGCTGTGTCCAGCAGTCGTCTTCCAAATGGAAGCGATCGCGAAGCATCGCCTGGATGGAGTCCAGAGTAGCAGGTGGTTCAGGCTCGGGAGCATCAAGAGCAGCATTAGAATCAGAGTCAGAAGACTCAGACTCAGTAGGAGGGGCAATAGAAGCAAGAGTCCTCCGTGCCTTGGACAGATAGGCAGGAGCAGGAAGAAACTGACACTCATCGAGAGGAATGTAAAAAGCATGAAAGATCATCGACAGATACATAACATAAACCAATGATCGTGGCTTGGTTCTCGCACGAATCATCCAGTCCATCATCGTACGAGGGAAGTTGAATGGAATATGGAAGTACAAATAATAGAAAGCAGATATCTAAAGGTATGAAACTTCATCAGTCGATCCCGCTTTGGGCAAGATCAAAGAAAATATAATCCGATGGAGTTCATAGAATTAGGGGTTGAAGAATTTTGCTCTAAGCTGGCGAGGATGTGTGTTGGAGGTACACAAGTCATCCTTGAAGCTTTCAAGAGAAGATCCATCAAAAATTGAAACTGTCGTGCATTGATGAGTTTCTTCTAAGAGTTGGTTTCGAGATTTCTAGATATTCGGCAAGCTCGAAGTCATCAAACGATATATCAATACCGACGACACGAAAATAAATCTGCATGTTGTCATGAGTCAAATTGCAGTAGAATATTTGTATAACATTTAAATAGACAATAGATTAAGTTGAAACAAGTTCATCGAGATCTAAGTAATGAAATAGTGAATCATAATCCGAAAATATTGTAAAGTTGATCGGATGTCCCGGAAACACGCTACGTGACTGGAAGTCGAAAAAACCACTCATTGGAAGCATCCAATGAGACAAAAAGTTGCTCATTGTAGGTGTTAGGATTTTGTGGAGGTGGTGGATTAAATAATGGATGGATAGGAGGAGGAAGAGGAGGAAGAGAAGGGTTAGAAGATGATGCTCCTTCACTTCTTCTCCTATTTCCTCTACCAAAATGTTTTGGTGCCATTGATAATGAAAAGAGGGAATTTAAAAAAAAGGATTTATACCTCACACAAATAGTTGAAGATGAAAGAGATCCTTCAAAAATCCTTAGATCTTGAGTTTGGAAGAAAATAGCCCTAAAATATGGGCTTTCTAGGGTTAGGGTTTGAGAGAAAATAGTTTGGAGGTAGGTAGAAGAAGATAAAAGTGAAGAGAGAGAGAAGGGTTTTTCGGGTTTAAGATGGTTGGGGCTAGCAGGTCGGATGAAATCCTGGCCATCGGATGAAAAAATTGAATGGCTGAGAGCAGCTGGAGGTTCTGTGAGTAGGCATACAGAGTTCGGGCCGAACTCTGTGTGGGGCAGAGTTCGACCCGAACTCTGTCTGTCTGTTCCAGAACACATAAAAGGCAATGTTTGTATAGGAAAAAGTCTAGAATTTGAAAAATTGAGTGATATAAGTCATAAAAACAATGTAGCCATATAATAAATGACTGTTAAGACAGCGATCATTACTGTAGAACTGCCTTGGGGTAGCTGTAGGGGCCAGATTCCAGCTAACGTTAGTCCGAAGACTAGTGCACTGTGTCGCTTAGGCTTTTATGCCTTGTTGTCAGAAGGGCCCTTTCGGCTTGTACCTAAAGCTGAGTCATTATAAATGATGATTGTTATAACCATTATTTATGCAGGTATATATTATTGTATGACAGTTTCATCCAAGATTCCTAACTCTCGACAAAGGAAATTGAAGTGCTCTTCGGCTAGTGGTTTAGTAAAGAAGTCTGCTAGCTGATGTTCGGTGTCAATAAACTCTAAGTTAATACTGTCGTATTGTTGATGATCACGTAAAAAATGATGTCTAATCTCTATATGCCTTGTGCGTGAGTGACATAATAGGTTCTTGGTCAAATTAATTGTACTAGTATTATCACAGAAAATAGGTATGTGCTTGAATAATAAGTTATAGTCTTCAAGAGTTTGCTTCATCCACAGAATTTGTGCACAACAACGACCAACCGCAATGTACTCAGCTTCTGTTGTGGATAGTGCGACAGAATTCTGCTTCTTGCTAAACCATAAGACTAAAGCCTTTTCTAACAAATGACACGTGCTACTGGTACTCTTATGGTTGACTTTGCATCCCACAAAATCAGCATCGGAATATCCGATTAAGGAAGTGGTTTTGGGATACCACAAGCCTACCGTAATCGTTCCTTTAAGATATCTAAAGATACGCTTAACTGCGGTCATGCGTGATTCTTTAGGATTTGCTTGATATCTAGCATATAAGCAAATGCTAAACATAATATCGGGACAACTAGTAGTTAAATACAATAGACTACCAATCATACATCGATACTTACATTGATCGACCGGTTTGCCGCTTTCATCAGGTTCCATCTTTGTTGTAGCAGCCACAGGAGTGCTGATAGGTGTGATGTTGTCAAGCTCGAACTTTTTCAGCATGTCTTTTGTATACTTCGATTGGCTGATGAAGATGCCTTACGAGTATTGTTTGATTTGCAGTCCAAGGAAGTAGTTGAGCTCCCCTATCATGCTCATCTCATACTCGTTCTGCATACACAAGACAAAATCTTTGCATAGACCCTCATTAGTAGATCCAAATATGATATCATCTACATAAATTTGTACTAACAAAACAGTGTTATCAAGGGATTTATGAAAAGTGTAGTGTCAATTTTCCCTTTTGAAAAACCTTTATCAAGTAAAAAAAGTACTAAGGCGTTCATACCAAGCTCGAGGAGCTTGTTTGAGGCCATAAAGAGCTTTCTTAAGTTTAAAAATATGGTCAGGAAATTTATGATTTTTAAAACCAGGGGGTTGCTTGACAAAAACCTTTTCTTCAATAAAACCATTTAGAAAAGTACTTTTCACATCTATTTGGAAAAATTTAAAGTTTTGGAAATTCGCAAAGGTGCAAAGCATCCGAATAGATTCAAGTCGTGCAACAGGAGCATACGTCTCATCGTAGTTGATACCCTCCTCTTGGTTGTATCCGTAAGATACGAAACGAGCCTTGTTGCGAGTGACCGAACCGTCCTTATTAACATTATTGTGAAAAACCCATTTAGTACCAATAATTGAATGATCAGCAGGTCTAGAAACATGTTCCCAAACCTGATTTCGTTCAAATTGGTTGAGTTCTTCTTGCATTGCAGATTTCCAAAATTCATCGTTAAAAGATTCTAAAACATTTTTAGGTTCAATTTGAGAAATAAAAGAAGTGCTAGCACTAGAGTCTCTCAAAGAAGATCGAGTAGTTACCCCTTTCGATACCTCACCTATTACCAAGATTTTTGGATGCGAAGGTTTAAATTGGAACTTCTTTGGTAAGCCTTCCAGAGAGTTGGTTTCGGGTGGTGTATCCATAGGAGTGAAGGCTGCTGGTTCATCATCATCGGGAATGATAGCTATACTACTGTCCTCATCAAAAGTTACGTTAGTAGACTCTTCAAAAATCATGGAGCGTTTGTTGAACACTCTATATCCCTTACTCTTGGCAGTATAGCCCAGAAGAATACCTTCATCGGCTTTGGCATCAAATTTTTCCAAGTTGTCTTTGGTATTCAGGATAAAGCAGCGAAAACCAAACACGCGAAAGTAAGAAACATTTGGAGTTCTACCAAACCAAAGCTCATAGGGTATTTTCTTCGAAATAGGTCGAATCAAAACCCTATTCAAACTATGGCACGCTGTGCTGACAGCTTCTGCCCAAAAATATTTTAAAAGAGAAAATTGCTTCAACATGACTCTAGCCATATCGCCAAGAGTCCTATTCTTTCGCTCCACAACACCATTTTGTTGAGGAGTTATAGGACAAGAAAACTTATGATTAAAGCCATTTAAATCACAATACTTTTCAAAATCGAAATTTTCAAATTCGCCACCATGATCACTTCGGATACGAGTAATCATGTAGCTTTTTTCATTTTGGACCTTTTTAGTAAAAACTTTGAAAACTGAAATGGTATCATTTTTATTTGCTAGAAAGAAAATCCAAGTGAATCTTGAAAAGTCGTCAACGATAACAAAAACATAGAGTTTACCGCCAAGACTGGCTACTCTACTAGGACCAAATAGATCCACATGAAGTAATTGCAATGGTCGGGTAGTACTTACAGTATTTATGGATTTAAAGGAAGATTTGGTAGCCTTATTCTTTTCACATTCGACACATACCGTGTCCTTCTTGAATGTGATGTCTGGCAGACCTCTTACTAGCTTCTTGGCTGATAATCTGGATATGGTATCTATGTTGGCATGACCAAGACGCCGGTGCCATAATAGCCTTTCGTCTTTATAGGCGTAGAGGCATCTTCCTGCATTGTTAGTATCTCTAGATAGATAGAAAATATATATGTTATCTTCTCTTATCCCTTCAAAAGCGATGTCTCCAGTTGATCTATCATAGATAAAGCATTTAGTTTTCCCAAAGTTAATATCGTATCCATGATCAGCAAGATGACTAATGCTGAGCAAGTTATGCTTTAACTCGGTCACTAAACAGACATCCTTAATGACGGAAGAAGAAGGATAACCAACTGTACCGTTACCAATGATATAGCCTTTCAGATTGTTGCCAAAGGAGACATATCCTTCCCTTTTCATCGATAGTGTTACGAATAGATTAGCATCTCCAGTCATATGTCGCGAGCACCCACTAACGAGAATCCATTTGCTTCTAGTTTGAGAAGGAAGTTCCACCTACACCATGAGTAGATGTGACCTTTGGTACCCAAATTCTTGGGGGTCCAGAAAAGTTAGTCTTCGGTACCCATGCACATAGATTAATATCCACTAGTTTTCTAATTCTACAATATGGTGATATGTGTCCATCTAAACCATAGTAAGTATATGTAGCATGCATATTGGTGTTGGGTGCAGGATGATAGTGATGTCTATATGTGGGTGTAGGATGATGATAACTATGTGTAGCAGTAGGATCATTATAACTACATGTGTGTGTGTTTTACGTACTATATGGGAGTAGGTGTATATAAAGGCATGATTTTGAGTAGTATGTGGATGCGTGTTCTTGTGGTGACGTGCTCTCTTGTGTTGAGTCGTCTAATGTTTGTAAGTGTTGTGACTGTGAGACTGAGTTTGAGGTTGAATAACCTGCTTGCCCAGTCTAATCTCTAATTTCTTGGAGGCAACATGCGACTTATCATATTTAGTAGTAAGGCCATATATTCTAGCAGTACCAATCTTGTACTTATTTTTCTCTTCAGCAAGTTCTTCATTTAAAGTAGTGATATCATGTGTTTGCTTCTCAATAAGAGATTCGACATCGTGTAAGCTTAATTTAAGCGTAGATACTTCTTCAGTGCTTTTCGTGGGTGTAGTGTTTCTAACATTCTCAAGTAAGCAAGAAAGTCTTTGGATCTCGACTTTATGGGTCTTGATCTTTTCCTTAGCATGCTTATACTTGTTAATAACCTTTTTGTGGTCTTCAAGAAGATCACTAAAGGCATCACCCAGTTCATCAAAGGAGAAATCTTCAAAAGAGTCATTTACCTTGTCCGAAGTTGCCATTAGGCAGACGTTTGCAGTGTCTTGCAGAGAGTCCTCTTCTTCGTCCGAATCGTTGGCCTCACTTTCCACTACCAAAATACTGGCAAATAGCGACATAAAATTAGCGACGGCGTAATCAGTCGCCAATTAGCGACCGACAAGTGACTTACGGGCGATGAATTTTTTTACTTAAATTTTTTATAAGTTTAGCGACGGATCAACGACCATCTAGCGACGGAATATGTCAACCGACTGATTAGCGATAGATATATACGTCGCTAAGCTGTTGTAAATATCGAAACGGAAGGATTAATTTTTATTCTAATTTTTTTCATAAAGGTAGCGACTAACGAGCGACTACTTAGCGACATTTCCATGTAGCGACGGCGTAGTGACCGAAAATTTATGTCGCTAATTTGCTGTAAAAATTCGAAAGTTACTTAAATTTCGAAAATTCCCCAATCTATCTCTCACTCTCAAAATCATTCTCTCTCCTCCCCTCTCTTTCCCCCAACCGACGATCACCTCCCCCGACTACGGGCCCCTCCGACGGCCCCTCCAGCACCCTCCCCCACTCTGGCCCCCTCCCTCTTCTCCTCCTCCGATCGAACTCCCTAACCACCCCCTCTTCTCCTCCTTCGTCGAGCCCCCACCTCCGGCGACCACTGTAACGCCGCAGTCCCAAAATACGTAGGACCAAGTACGTGAACATGCCAGCTGCACATATATAAAGAATACTCCAATATATGAAATCCTCACATATGCACATATGTTGTAAATAAAATAACCACAGGCCAGAAATATATAATCTAATCACATCATAGCTCAACACAGAGGATAATAGAGTCCAAATAAATAAATAAGAGTATCAAAAGATAGCCGGGTGAACATGCTCACTCCAAACAGCTATGAAGAATAGTCTCATAAAATCGGAGTCCAACCTCCGCAAAATAGAAAGAAAAGAGATGTAAAAATAATGTCCACTAATGTCTCAAATAATGAATAGACTAGAAATCAGTAGGGACTGCCTCGTCATCAATGTAGGATAGCTCCAACGCCGTTCCGTACTACTGTAGAAAATCGTCTAAACCTGAAGAGATAACCAGGTCCTCAGAGGGACGTAGCAAAATACAAGAAAAATACCATGCCATATAAACTGTGATAATATAATAAGAGAAAAAGGTATGCATGCAATCGGGCTCCAGACCATTCTACTGTGAATATGCAGTTGAGATACAATCCTTCGACGCATGAGCCATGGCTGTAAATAGGATCGGCATAGTTCCCTAGAGGTCACCAGGGGCCAACGTCCATAACTCTCTGGAAACGTCAGAGGGCACCATGTGCAAGGGCTACGTCCATAACGCTCTGGGAAATATCAGAGGGTGCCTGGAGCCTGCGTCTCCAGAGGAGCGCACAGGTAATCAGGGAAGTGCAAAGAAGCCCATACATCAGGTATTGTTCTTCCCACCCAATGCCTAGTATCATCATCTCTATGACTGATATGAACCTCTAGTAACCGCCAAGTCTTCTAACATGCAATTCTATTGGCAGTTACTCCTATCCGTCGCACGTTCTATACGTAACGGTGGCCAGCCGACTACGCAGGTACGTGTCCTATATGTGACTCACAACATGTGGTAAGCAAGTGTCAAGGCCGTATGAGATATACCAATACCTCATCATCAATGGGAGGTCACTAGACTAAGTCGATGTAAGAGAAATAAATAAAAACATAAAAAACGACCGATAGAGTCGCTTGCACCCAAGTGTGACTTAGACGCACAGTTTAAACATGAAGAAATAAAAAATGCTGAAAATAACAACTAAAAATAAGAATATAATAATCACAGAGTAGGGTGGCAAGGTATCTTGCCTGATGGTGCAAAGTGGCAAGTCCAGGTAATCACAATGTCAGCCAAAAAATGTCACAATCTCTAAACAACTCCGGACGCTAAAACAAACATAAAAAATGCACTCGGTATAAAAGATATACCTAGAAAATGCCTATCCAAAAGTCTAATTCTGGAACTGGGGCAAAATCGTAATTCCGGATCAAAACGATGTCCGCCGTTAGACCCGCTTTGCACCAAAACGTGCGCCAAAGTCTATGGTCTCTAAAGTCGTCAAACTACATATCTACGGGTTCAGTTTGAGGAGAGGAACTCAACGGTATGTCCAGTTTTGGATTCCGATGAGCCGTGTACAAAATCATCCATTTGAGTGGGTCGCGGGCCCACCAAAAAGGGTTCCGATTTGACCTTCTCAGAATCGAACCAAACTTGGAACACAGGACCAAAATTTTGATCCGGACCTGTTGGCACAAGTTTCGTCTCGAATCGACGACTGTATACGAAGTTAGGGTAAAGTTTGTAAATTGGCGATACGGGGGTATCTCGACGGATACGGACTGATTTCGTCGCGCACACACGACGAAACTGAGTTCCGTCAGTTCCTACACGTCGGCAACGTCCATACGCACCTTTAGATGCGTATAGCGTACATTCACGTCGCCCGGTTTGTCGGGGCGCATGCCATGTCGGACAAAATTCAGAAAATTAATATAAATTAACACAGGTTTTTCTTCAACTTCAACATCAATTTACTTTTTACACGTTAATCGAAACGACGATCCAGAAGATGTATTACGATCTCGGTTATATTGTCTTTTACTTTTTTCAATTAGCTTCTATAATTCTTTACTGCACAACAAGAAAATTGGCCGACAAGTTGTCATTTTACAACAGTTTTCAGTATTACAGAAAACAGGTTTTTCTTCAACTTCATCTCGATTTTTCGAGCAAGTTGATGGGTTGTTTCGAAATCCACCTAGAGGATCTCAAAGAGGGTCAAGTCTACTTTCCAAAAAATCTTACGGATCAAAAATCGGTGCTACGAGTAAAAAGTTACGTCCTAGGGATGTAGGGTACCTTGAGTGGGAAAACTGCTCCGTGGGAGACGCAGGGCTGACTTCAGATGCTCCATTCGTCATGCACAAGACTCCGTTGCTGGCAAAACGAACTCGTAGGCGAAGAGGGTAGGATCAGCCGCAACTTTCATTTTGGAAGTTTAGGGTTTTGAGGTTTGTGGAAAAAGTTATATATATAACAAGTCGGGTCCACTCCTAATGCTAATAGCATTTGGATTAATAAGTTCTCACAGGTTCGGGTGCTGGTGCATATACGCGCGCGCGCGGGGCTCCTTTTTGCTACAATAGATTTTTTTTTTTTTGGGGGGGGGCACCCACTTAAGTGGGTGGCCTAATTATATATTTATATATATTTTTTCTTTTAACTTCTTTAAACGTTTACATTAGCACTTAAGTGCAATTGGCTCAGGCATTGGCCGCCCCTTGCTGGGGTGTGGCCGGCCCCACTCTCTTTTCTTTTTTTTCTTTTTTTAAAACAATTTCATATATATATATATATATATATATATATATATATATATATATATATATATATATATATTAAGCTGGCAAAATTATCTCAAAAATTTTATTAAAAAAAATATTAAGCAGGCAAAATTATCTCAAAAAATTACGAAAAATTCCTAAAAATTCTAGATTTAATTACATTCCTTATTTAATAGAAATACGCACATGCACACATGTAATAATATATATATATATACACACATACATTAATTATACTAATAAACTAGTAGCATATAAATCCATAACTAATGAAATACATAACAAAAAAATTAATTAAATTATAAAAATCAAATATAAGTTATGGGAGTTTACATCCTACCCAACTTAAAGAAAATTTTGTCCTCGAAATTAAATTAATAAACCAGTCTTGCATGTCTCATGTCTAGAATGGATTCTGCGGAATGCCACACCTAGAATCCAACAAGAAAATGTTAAGGACTAAACAACTAGCTTGATTACCTAAATCATTAGAGATTTTTTCGGTTACCTATTGCCCCTTTGGTCTTGGTCTTATATATATATATATACATGGGATTTGGAGCTATATGTTATGATGAGCACTCTTCCAGCACACCGTCGAGTGGGGCACCTCTTTAGGACACATGTATCTTCCAGCAGTGTGTCTGCTATACTCTTTTTCTTCTTGGCTTGGATCATTCAAGTAGTAGCAGACAGGTAACTGGACTTGGATTTCTCAAACTTGCATGTGTTAGTAATTAGGATTGTGCCAACCTTAGTTAGCTAAAGTATCAAGCCATACTCATTGCTTGGCCGTGATTGATGGATGGAGTCCATTCTTGTCTAGTCTAGTCTTGCTCCAGTTTATCTTATTGTAGTAATTAGCTTCCTGTCATTCCTTATATATTATTCTTTCTACTACATGCTCGGCTTCATCACATGCTCATATGTCCAGTTTACTCTATGTATTCACTTGCTATCCTTCTTGCATGTTCCAGTTTCCTTTCGTAAATACTGTGGTACCAATTTACTATTCTAGTCTCGTTTGCTGCTTTATCTTAGAGATGTTATAAATTGCATGCTGGTTTTAGTTCATAGTTTGGCTTCCTTTGTGGTACTTGCTATTGGAGTTCTGACCCCACTGGTTTTGTACCGACCAGATCTAGTTGAGGAGCCCGAGGATCTGCCGGACCTTCCACTCGATGGTGACCATCCGGAGCATCAGAGGACTTGAGTGGGTGTTCTTTCTCTTACCTACTCTTTTCTGTACATATTCTTTTGAGGCGTTTAGCCACCGAGCACGTATTTAGCTCGTGTTTTGGACTTAACTTTCGGCCTACGGTCTTAGACAAGATGTTACATTTCTAGACTGCAGCTAGAGCTGATCATGTATTACTTAGTCTTGCTAGTTCTTCATTTTGTATTACTAGCTTCATGATCATCTATATATTATAGTTTGGGATGCTTTACTGTCTTATATGCATGATGATCATATTCTTGTACCTTACTTCTTGTCTGAGACTGAGATATCTAGGATTATGTGACCTAGGATTGACTGTTAGTTTGTAGCAGTGACCCCCATCTATACAGCTTATACGTTGTTTCAGATTACTGGAGTACTTTGGCATACGTAGCTGGCCTTGTCCGTCTCTACTTGCCAGTATTCTGGTTCTGGGGCGTGACATAGGTTTTAGTGGTGGCCCATGCAGGTATGATTTATCAGATTGTGGGGGGTTGCTGGTAGTTATCTCAGTCATAAATTCTTCTCCATTGATATCCTTCGTATTACTCTTTACCTCTCATCTTTGACCTGATATCTGCTTTGATCGTTGATCTTTTCTGTTCCCTCGACCTAATCCTTGTGTCATTAAACTTTCAGGGCACCGTTCCTGGTCCTTCTGATCGGCCTGTGCGGGCTTTGCTGATGGCAGATCAGCGTCCCTTAGTTTCGCCAGTTCAGGATGTCACGACCCGCACCCACTGTCAGGGTACGAGAACGTAACAACGCCCAGCCTACGCCGCAGTATCGGCGGTAGAACGCTGTCCTAGGTCAATCATCTAACAATCATAAAAGTACCTGTACAGTTTATACTCTCCGAATGGAGGTGATATAACAATATGCTGTCTCAATCACATCTAAGGTAGAAGAATGAAGAACAGATAGATAGATAGTAACTCAAGAGAACCATAGCATAGATGAAAAAGTCTAAGTGTCTAGTACAACATAATATCCAGAACTGTCAACTCATAATACAAAGGTCTAAGAGTCTATACATCTCCACATCTTAAAATACAACACAGAATGTGAGACAAAAGATATAGAAAAGACTGTCTAGACTAAACTGGTCTAGACTACTGGAACAACATCCTCAGCTGCAGGTGGATCCTGCTGAGGGTCCACAACATAAGTGTCATCTAGTCCTGCTCCATAATAGGTAGACACCAGGGCCTCATCCTCATCCTCTGTAATATTTTCAACAGGTCCAATCAGGACGGGAACGAGCACAAAACATCTCACGCAGTGCATATCAGGTTAGGAAATACGATACAGGCAATAGAGTAAGATACATGAACTGCTGAAAGGAAATATACGCTGTAAAAGAGATAGTTGTAATGAAATATCTACTGTATATAGAGAACTATGAGTGACTAGTGATGTAGAGCACAAGATAGGCATGTGAATGGCTAGAATTTATACATGATTACACTACTGAGTTTGCACATGATTACACTACTTTGGAATTATTCACATGACCACTTCTACTCCCCCGTTTCCCCAACCAATACACAAGGATCTATACAAGTTACGTTATTGTACATGATATCACATGGGGCCCATGAAAGGGTGCACATGATAGTATACATGAGGGCTCAGTAAACATGAGAGTACATGATCACATGAGTGCACATGAATAATAGAAGCATGGGAGTACATGATGAAAGTGAAACACACATAACATGAAGTACCCGATGCTCCCGAGGGGGATAACATCTCATGTAAAGATCCATATAGTACCAATCCGTGTTACCAATGTGACAGCAACAAGTAAAGTAATCTAGAGCGAGAAGTAAAGCCTGAACAAGTATGAAACGGTCAGAGAATGTACTCGCCTGATAACTGAATGTCTGAAGAGGATATACTGCCTGAGGAGAGGTGTCTGGCTCCTAATCAGAGCAATATAAGTCATAATGTATCCACAATGGTAAAAATAAAGTTTACAATGCATACTACATGATTCTAGGTCAATTTGGTCAAAAGTCAACTCTAATAGTCAAACTAGGTCACAGGAAGTCACACTTGGTCAACTCTAGACAATTCTACAGTCAACTAAGTCAACTTAAGTCAAATTTAGACTAATCAAGGTTCTGATCAACTTTAGATTAGTCAACAAGGTAATTGGGTCAAGGGTCAACTATCCAAGTCAACTCTATAAGGTTACTTAACTAACCATAGGCTAACCTGTCTTAGGATACCTAGGATACCATTCTACAAGGCTAAAGTATAACCAACTTCCTATACAAGTACATCACATATAAATATATATAGTACAACACCAAATTTAATCTTATAATCAAGCTAAACCATAGTCTAACTCAATCAAGACTCAACTCTAAGTATCCTACTTCACCCCATGCATATCTTCACTCTATATAGGGCTATCTATATAACCAAGTCATAAATAATACCCTTATATAGGTCAAAGTCTAAACCAACTAGTCAATAGTCTAGGGTTTAGTCAAACTTAGGTCACCAAGTCATTTAGAGTCCATCCAACTATTTCTAGGTCAATTTGGTTAATGTTTGACCTATAGTTGACTTTGGTCAACAATGGTCAACATTTGGTCAATCTAGGTCTAGTAGTTAAATACTAGTTAATATGGTCAAACTAGTCAACTCTAGTTACTTGGGTCCATATAGGGTCAAGCTTTAGTCTAACTAGGGTTTTGGTCAATCATAGACTAATCAACAAGCAATTAGGTTAAACTTGACCAATGGTCAACATATGGTCAAACACTCTAGTCAACCTAGGTCTACTAGGCTTATTGGTCAAATCAAGACTTACTAGCCATAGGCCATAGGCCAACATATCTAGGGCACTGGCAAATATATCTATATATAATACCATATATATACCCAAATATATGATACATATATATACATGCAACTTAACATATCTATATATATTATCAATGTATAGGCTAAATATATATATAGCCTAACTATATATATATATATAGCCTATCTATCTAGCCTAACTATATATATAGCCAGTTATATATACTATACCATATCTATATATATATAACCCTCAAATATATACATAAACTATATATACATATCTAATATACTCCATATATATACATATAGAGAGGGAAGAGAGAGACATAGAGTGAGAGAGAGAGCTAACAGTGAGAGGGGGAGAGAGACTGCACAGTGGGGGGGGGGGTTTCAGTTTCAGAAAACTGAAACAACACACACACACACATAACACATATACATGCATATCTACATATATACATAACTACACCCACACACACCCAAATCTCCTCAAACTTGACCCACACTCACACATACCTATATACTACACGTATACATACTAAAATACACTTGTACAATGGATTAAACATATCAAATTTGGTTTTAAAATTCGATTTTGCAAAATAGGAATAAGCCCAAAACCTGGAAATTAAAACACTGTGCAGTGAAAAATAGGTAAACTCGATTTCACATACGAAATCGAGCTAGGACACGAATCTCTAGGTTGGTAATCGTGTCCCCTAGGATACTCTAGGTCTTAGGATACCTGACACAGGACCACGACACGACACGGCGTGTCAAAGTGATAAAAACTCCACTCGGGTAAACACTGGACACTGGGTTTACACACAGTGTCGTGCACGCGTGCACTTAGGTCTAGGACACGACACACTCATCCACGTGTCTCGTGCTCGTGCGTGTGGGTTCGCCTAGGGGTCTACTAGGTGTCCCAGTGTCTGTCTCGTGTCCAAGTGTCACACAGTGTCGACACGAGGGCCGTATCAGTCGTGAAAATTCGACTGATACGCGTGTTTTGCGCTGCGTCGTGCAGAGATGCACACGCCTCGTGGACACGACACGGGCCACGTGGGGCCTCGTGCTCATGTCCACGTGTAGCCCACGTGTTGGGCTACACAATCGTGTCACCACGAGGTGTCATCGTGTCGTGTCCGTGCGATACGAGACACTCGAAGTTGGTGTCTGTGCGTGTGTGCGCTGACAGCCCGTGTCCAGTGCGAGTGAGATTTCTCACTCGACACGACACGAGGCGACACCAAATTTTGGGGGCATGTGCGCAGACATTGCCCCCTTGTGTCCACCAATTTTGGTGTGTCCACGTGGCGTGTCCAGTGAGAACTGACACAGTGGTAGCAGGGCACATTTATAGTGTAAAAACAGTGTCTAAACAGTGTTGTGTCCGAGAGCTTTGTGTCCAGTTTTGGACACGACACAAGCTCAAAACGTGCTCAGTGTTTTAGGGTTAGGTTTAGGGTTAGCTAGGCTAGGTTTTGGTTCAAAAAGAATTGGAAAACAGTGTGTATATATACTATGACAGTGATCAAAACAGTGAGCAAAAATTAGAGTTTTACAAGTAGGATACGTGTCCGATACGACACCAAACAATCCTAAAATTGTACCAAACCCTACCCACAACTATATTATAACTATATGCATGCAATAATGAAGAAAAACCAGTATAATAACTAGGTTTAGATATATTTTACCTCTTGATGTGGTTTTCTTGAAAAAAACACCCAAATGAGGAGTGTGTGTCCCCTAGCTTGATGAGTCCTTGCTTGATGAAACTTGGATAGCTATTCTCCCTAGGCTTCCTCAGAATACTAGTGTCCTAATGCAAGAAACTAGAGTGAATTTGGATCTATATTGCTCAAGTTATGAAGGGTTGAAGGAAAAGGGATTTTCTAGGAATAAATTTCATGTATTTTGTTCATGAATTATTCCATGGGGTATTTATCAAATGTGGGCTGCCAAGGGGGGTCTTCCTTGGTCGGCCAAGCATGGGGGGGGGGTGTCCTTGGCTTCCTTCAAGGCTAAGTCAAGGACTTTAGCAAAAGGTTTGGTGATATTTTGCATGTTTTGTGCAAAATATCCATAAAGCAAATATCTAGATATTATCTACTTTAACCCATGACCTAAACATCACCCTAATGATTCTAGGTTAGGGGCTAACTACTAGTTTAGGGTAGGATAGGTTAGGAACTAATCATGAGACCTACCAAGTATTAAATAATATTAAAATCACATAATCACAAATTAAATCTAGAAAATTACCAAAATACCCTTTTGGTCAAAAACCCCAAATTTGATATTCTAAGCCTATGGCTAAGCTATCATGGTCATGGCAACTTCTAGGTTAGAGAAAACTAGGGTTTGCACTAAGTTATACTAACCAAAATCACGAAGTCATAAGTCATGACTTAGCATGACTTAGAAGATGGTTTAAATCACACTAATAAACACTATAAACCATATCATGCCCTAATCACCATTATTTAATAATAAAAATAATAAATTTTTAATAATCCCTAATTTTCAGAAAACAGGGTGTTACAAGTCTACCCACCTTAAAATAATTTCGTCCTCGAAATTTAGATGGTCGTACTCCTTCTAGGTCAAACCTCCAACAATCAAGGACGAAGCCACTACCTAGGCAACATACAAGGTCAACAAGCAAAATATGGGTAGTAGACCTATACTGGGTCATGTCCAAGAATTGGCTGGCAGTTTTAGGTCATAAGGTGTCCTTAATTTAAATCGAAGCCAAAAGTAACTCCATGGGGTAATTCAGGATGTAGTCTCGGGTCAGGAAAATCGTACTAAGCAAATGAAGCACACAATGGTATGCCTGGGTGGGACACTAAGGTCATGGGAGTAGTATGTCATGTCTAGGTCATGTATGTGAAGTCAGTTTTGAGAAAACAACTAGTCTTGTGCTCCAAATTTAAAAGTCACGGTAACGTGTCTATGGTGATCATAATTTAGAGTGGGAAAGGTCTATGGCCTAAATTGAACCAGAAATTTGTGATGCAATAGTGGTACCAGGGGGACAGGTTAAATGGAACAGTCTGTGGTCTCATCTAGGTGCACTAGTCATTCTAGATCAATACTGTCCTATGGTATCAAACGTACAAGCAATCTAAGGTATCCTAATTGGGAAGGTAAGGAAACAACAATCATCAAGGCTATAGGGTCGTCTACCATCCTATATGAAAATAGGTCATTAACAAGTAAGTGAGAAATCATTAAAAGTTACTATTCCATAAAATGGTAAAAGAAAATTGAAAATTTAGGCACAAACAATCACAAATAGATTTTAGTCTTGACACGATCTAAGTTGATCAATTTCAGGATAAATCGAGATTGGGCAAGATGGGAAATTAATGAAATTAAGTATGAGCACGAGCATCCAATGATGAAGATCCAGGTCATGATTAAATTTAATTCAACTGGATATGAATACGAGGTTCATAGGTGATAAAATAATTCCTAAGGAGAATTGTCAAGGCTGTTGTGGATAAGATTCTAGGGTAAGTTTAATTATGTCTCCATCCACGTAGATTAATATATGAAAAAGCGAACCAAACGCAATAGGTTGATCAGACCATCATGCGCCGGTTCTGATTAGATAATATATTAGTGGGTGTACACCCAATAAAATATACCATGATCAAGCTCGAAGAGGATAAGCTTGTAAAACTTAAGGATAAATTTATAGCATAAGATATAAGTAAGGGTGGAATGATGAAAGAAGATACATAGTCCAAGATCCTTAACCAACCGGGTCAAGCATCCAAGGTAAGGTACAAGGTTAAGTATTTAAGGGTTCAAGCAGAATACCATCACATACCAGGTCGAAAGGATTGAGCCAAGGTGGATCTCTAACTGAAATAAGAACCAATTTAGTATCATGGTAGAGGTTATAGTTTAGCCATTTGACCAGAAAATTATATCAAGAAAAAAAAAAATAGAGTACAAGGAGACGGATTTTAGTAGGACATGGAATACCTACATGAAGGTAGGCTAGCCTAGGTCTTACATGTGAAATTTGTTGGGAGATAACAGCTAGTATTATACTCTGAATATCTAAGTCACGGTAAAGGACGTCCAATGATCTAGAATAAAAAGTGGGGGTTCAAGACGTGACAAATTTGATGCAAAAATTGAAGAAGATCAAATTAACCCATGAAATAAAATAAATCAGGAATCCAGTAAATAATTTAGGAACACAGTCCTAGGGATAGATAGGCTACTAGATGGATATAGTTTAGGGTTCGATCAACCCAAGGTCAAAGGTTAGAAGGTCTCAATAAAGTCTTGATTTGAGGAAATGTCGAGTAAGTCAGGTTTGGGATACAGTCACATAGATTGGTAAAAAGAGTTTAAGCAAGATGCAAAATAGGAGGACAGTTCATTTTAATGAAAGACAATTAGCAAGAGGATTAGATGGCAAGAAACAGATAAGAGTTTTCTCATAATTGTGATTGAGTACCCTAAAAATAAAAGATATTAATCTAACACTAAGAAATTAAAATTAACAACTACAAAAATTTTTTTTCAAAATCATCAACTAACACCAGGATTCAAAGTTCTACAGTGAATCCTCCAAAATCAAATTCAATCAAGGGAAAAGGAGTTTAAATCGTAATTTCAAATGAGATTCTCAAGGGTCATCCCAGGAATCTCTCAAAGTATCCTAGCAGTGATTGAGTATCCACTCTCTCTAAGCCTATTCCTCAATCCTATCAGCAGGCTGTAGTGATACTCTAGTTCGAATACCACTACATAAACTCGACCTGCATGGGCCACCACTAAAAACGTGTCACGACCCGCACCCACTGTCAGGGTACGAGAACGTAACAACGCCCAGCCTACGCCGCAGTATCGGCGGTAGAACGCTGTCCTAGGTCAATCATCTAACAATCATAAAAGTACCTGTACAGTTTATACTCTCCGAATGGAGGTGATATAACAATATGCTGTCTCAATCATCTAAGGTAGAAGAATGAAGAACAGATAGATAGATAGTAACTCAAGAGAACCATAGCATAGATGAAAAGTCTAAGTGTCTAGTACCATAATATCCAGAACTGTCAACTCATAATACAAAGGTCTAAGAGTCTATACATCTCCACATCTTAAAATACAACAGAATGTGAGACAAAAGATATAGAAAAGACTGTAGACTAAACTGGTCTAGACTACTGGAACAACATCCTCAGCTGCAGGTGGATCCTGCTGAGGGTCCACAACATAAGTGTCATCTAGTCCTGCTCCATATAGGTAGACACCAGGGCCTCATCCTCATCCTCTGTAATATTTTCAACAGGTCCAATCAGGACGGGAACGAGCACAAACATCTCACGCAGTGCATATCAGGTTAGGAAATACGATACAGGCAATAGAGTAAGATACATGAACTGCTGAAAGGAAATATACGCTGTAAAAGAGATTGTAATGAAATATCTACTGTATATAGAGAACTATGAGTGACTAGTGATGTAGAGCACAAGATAGGCATGTGAATGGCTAGAATTTATACATGATTACACTACTGAGTTTGCACATGATTACACTACTTTGGAATTATTCACATGACCACTTCTACTCCCCCGTTTCCCCAACCAATACACAAGGATCTATACAAGTTACGTTATTGTACATGATATCACATGGGGCCCATGAAAGGGTGCACATGATAGTATACATGAGGGCTCAGTAAACATGAGAGTACATGATCACATGAGTGCACATGAATAATAGAAGCATGGGAGTACATGATGAAAGTGAAACACACATAACATGAAGTACCCGATGCTCCCGAGGGGGATAACATCTCATGTAAAGATCCATATAGTACCAATCCGTGTTACCAATGTGACAGCAACAAGTAAAGTAATCTAGAGCGAGAAGTAAAGCCAACAAGTATGAAACGGTCAGAGAATGTACTCGCCTGATAACTGAATGTCTGAAGAGGATATACTGCCTGAGGAGAGGTGTCTGGCTCCTAATCAGAGCAATATAAGTCATAATGTATCCACAATGGTAAAAATAAAGTTTACAATGCATACTACATGATTCTAGGTCAATTTGGTCAAAAGTCAACTCTAATAGTCAAACTAGGTCACAGGAAGTCACACTTGGTCAACTCTAGACAATTCTACAGTCAACTAAGTCAACTTAAGTCAAATTTAGACTAATCAAGGTTCTGATCAACTTTAGATTAGTCAACAAGGTAATTGGGTCAAGGGTCAACTATCCAAGTCAACTCTATAAGGTTACTTAACTAACCATAGGCTAACCTGTCTTAGGATACCTAGGATACCATTCTACAAGGCTAAAGTATAACCAACTTCCTATACAAGTACATCACATATAAATATATATAGTACAACACCAAATTTAATCTTATAATCAAGCTAAACCATAGTCTAACTCAATCAAGACTCAACTCTAAGTATCCTACTTCACCCCATGCATATCTTCACTCTATATAGGGCTATCTATATAACCAAGTCATAAATAATACCCTTATATAGGTCAAAGTCTAAACCAACTAGTCAATAGTCTAGGGTTTAGTCAAACTTAGGTCACCAAGTCATTTAGAGTCCATCCAACTATTTCTAGGTCAATTTGGTTAATGTTTGACCTATAGTTGACTTTGGTCAACAATGGTCAACATTTGGTCAATCTAGGTCTAGTAGTTAAATACTAGTTAATATGGTCAAACTAGTCAACTCTAGTTACTTGGGTCCATATAGGGTCAAGCTTTAGTCTAACTAGGGTTTTGGTCAATCATAGACTAATCAACAAGCAATTAGGTTAAACTTGACCAATGGTCAACATATGGTCAAACACTCTAGTCAACCTAGGTCTACTAGGCTTATTGGTCAAATCAAGACTTACTAGCCATAGGCCATAGGCCAACATATCTAGGGCACTGGCAAATATCTATATATAATACCATATATACCCAAATATATGATACATATATATACATGCAACTTAACATATCTATATATATTATCAATGTATAGGCTAAATATATATAGCCTAACTATATATATATATATAGCCTATCTATCTAGCCTAACTATATATATAGCCAGTTATATATACTATACCATATCTATATATATATAACCCTCAATATATACATAAACTATATATACATATCTAATATACTCCATATATATACATATAGAGAGGGAAGAGAGAGACATAGAGTGAGAGAGAGAGCTAACAGTGAGAGGGGGAGAGAGACTGCACAGTGGGGGGGGGGGTTCAGTTTCAGAAAACTGAAACCACACACACACATAACATATACATGCATATCTACATATATACATAACTACACCACACACACCCAAATCTCCTCAAACTTGACCCACACTCACACATACCTATATACACGTATACATACTAAAATACACTTGTACAATGGATTAAACATATCAAATTTGGTTTTAAAATTCGATTTTGCAAAATAGGAATAAGCCCAAAACCTGGAAATTAAAACACTGTGCAGTGAAAATAGGTAAACTCGATTTCACATACGAAATCGAGCTAGGACACGAATCTCTAGGTTGGTAATCGTGTCCCCTAGGATACTCTAGGTCTTAGGATACCTGACACAGGACCACGACACGACACGGCGTGTCAAAGTGATAAAAACTCCACTCGGGTAAACACTGGACACTGGGTTTACACACAGTGTCGTGCACGCGTGCACTTAGGTCTAGGACACGACACACTCATCCACGTGTCTCGTGCTCGTGCGTGTGGGTTCGCCTAGGGTCTACTAGGTGTCCCAGTGTCTGTCTCGTGTCCAAGTGTCACACAGTGTCGACACGAGGGCCGTATCAGTCGTGAAAATTCGACTGATACGCGTGTTTTGCGCTGCGTCGTGCAGAGATGCACACGCCTCGTGGACACGACACGGGCCACGTGGGGCCTCGTGCTCATGTCCACGTGTAGCCCACGTGTTGGGCTACACAATCGTGTCACCACGAGGTGTCATCGTGTCGTGTCCGTGCGATACGAGACACTCGAAGTTGGTGTCTGTGCGTGTGTGCGCTGACAGCCCGTGTCCAGTGCGAGTGAGATTTCTCACTCGACACGACACGAGGCGACACCAAATTTTGGGGGCATGTGCGCAGACATTGCCCCCTTGTGTCCACCAATTTTGGTGTGTCCACGTGGCGTGTCCAGTGAGAACTGACACAGTGGTAGCAGGGCACATTTATAGTGTAAAAACAGTGTCTAAACAGTGTTGTGTCCGAGAGCTTTGTGTCCAGTTTTGGACACACAAGCTCAAAACGTGCTCAGTGTTTTAGGGTTAGGTTTAGGGTTAGCTAGGCTAGGTTTTGGTTCAAAAAGAATTGGAAAACAGTGTGTATATATACTATGACAGTGATCAAAACAGTGAGCAAAAATTAGAGTTTTACAAGTAGGATACGTGTCCGATACGACACCAAACAATCCTAAAATTGTACCAAACCCTACCCACAACTATATTATAACTATATGCATGCAATAAGAAGAAAAACCAGTATAATAACTAGGTTTAGATATATTTTACCTCTTGATGTGGTTTTCTTGAAAAAACACCCAAATGAGGAGTGTGTGTCCCCTAGCTTGATGAGTCCTTGCTTGATGAAACTTGGATAGCTATTCTCCCTAGGCTTCCTCAGAATACTAGTGTCCTAATGCAAGAAACTAGAGTGAATTTGGATCTATATTGCTCAAGTTATGAAGGGTTGAAGGAAAAGGGATTTTCTAGGAATAAATTTCATGTATTTTTGTTCATGAATTATTCCATGGGGTATTTATCAAATGTGGGCTGCCAAGGGGGGTCTTCCTTGGTCGGCCAAGCATGGGGGGGGGGGTGTCCTTGGCTTCCTTCAAGGCTAAGTCAAGGACTTTAGCAAAAGGTTTGGTGATATTTTGCATGTTTTGTGCAAAATATCCATAAAGCAATATCTAGATATTATCTACTTTAACCCATGACCTAAACATCACCCTAATGATTCTAGGTTAGGGGCTAACTACTAGTTTAGGGTAGGATAGGTTAGGAACTAATCATGAGACCTACCAAGTATTAAATAATATTAAAATCACATAATCACAAATTAAATCTAGAAAATTACCAAAATACCCTTTTGGTCAAAAACCCCAAATTTGATATTCTAAGCCTATGGCTAAGCTATCATGGTCATGGCAACTTCTAGGTTAGAGAAAACTAGGGTTTGCACTAAGTTATACTAACCAAAATCACGAAGTCATAAGTCATGACTTAGCATGACTTAGAAGATGGTTAAATCACACTAATAAACACTATAAACCATATCATGCCCTAATCACCATTATTTAATAATAAAAATAATAAATTTTTAATAATCCCTAATTTTCAGAAAACAGGGTGTTACACAGGAGGAGCATCCTCGACATTCATGAGTAGAGTCTAGAGTGGTGTAAGCCCCCTGAATTTTCAGAATTTATTTTCGAATTTTCTAAATAATTTATTCTCGATAATTCATTCTATTTAAATTAATTTTGATCATTAAATGCTCTTTAACCGTGACTTGGAATTCTAGAGCATCAGGGATGCCAGTCTCTGGAAACTTCCTTCTTGGAGTTTATAGTAGACGGGATTATCTTCACATTGATATTTCGTGTCCCACTCGAACTTGTTCCCTTGTACTCTTTCCGCTTCGCGCAAGTTTGGGTCAATTTAGACCATTTAATTAATTGAATTCCCACTCTTTTTCTTTATCATCGTTTGCACGTTGACATGACTTTTAATTTAGGAGCACCAGACCTGTCACTTTCTCGAAACCAACTTGTCATGTTTGATCTACTCGAGGCGCTCTTCACCCATGACCTTCGTGTCCCACTCAGACACTCCATTTTGTGCTTTATTTTTTTTGCACAACTTTTGTGTCAATTTAGGCCAATTAATTATCTACCGAAAAACCTGATTTATTTTCCAATTTAATTTCGGGACCCGACATCGACCCAAACCTGTTGATCCTAAATATGGACATGGCCCACATGAAGCCTACTACCCGCCTGACACTGGTGTCCCATTTATTTGATCCCCCACATGCTACTTATTACCCATGATTTTAAATACCCATTTTAATTCAATTATTGCCTCCTGTCCGATTTGACCCGACCCGGCTTGACCGGACCCGAGCCCAAGCTCCATATTGTTCTTTCATGACTGCCCAATTACCCCACATAATTTTCCTATTTTTTCTATTTGAAAATATCTACTCCCTCTCTCTCATTAAATATCTCTTTCTTAAATATCTTATATAATATATATATATATATATATATATATATATATATATATATCTAGATATATATTTTTTTTTTCTTTATATATATATATATATATATAGATATATATATATATATATATTACACTCACCCTCTCTCTCCATATTTAAAACCCTCACTCTCTCTCCTAACTCCCCATATACACAGTCGACCTTCCCCACCCTCTCTCTAAAAATATCTCCCTCTCTCTCTAAATATCTTTATTCTCTCTCCCTCTCACTTTCTATATTATTTATATACTAACACACACATATCTATCCCTCTCACACTCTTTATATATTATATACACACAAACACTCATACTTTTTCTCTCTCCCATATTCACTAACCCCCCACTTGCTGTACGAGCAACACCCCCCCTCTCTATCTCACATTATCTCTCTCCCTCTCTCATTAATATCACACACACTTATTTTTCTCTCCTCCCCAAACAAATACACCACCATCACCAGCATCATCAAGCCATGCCATGGCCGAACACCCCCTCCCCTCAACTCCTCTTCATCTTCTTCTTCTAAGTTCTTCTTCATCTCCTTCTCCTTCTACTCATCATCATCATCATCTTCTTCAACCCACCATCACCATACCACCACCTTCATCATCATCTCCATCACCCACCGTACACCTCCACTCCGCCGCCGTGCCCCACAGGGAGCGCCGTGCCAGGCCGACGAACCCCCCCGACCAGCAGTACGGCAAGCGCAGCAGCTGCAAACGCAGCAGCGCGCGCTGCAGCAGCAACCGCGCGGGGCGCGCGCCGGCGGCCAGCAGCCGCCGCCGGCGAGGTCTCCGGCCGTGCCCCGCCGCGTGGCTGGCCCCGACCCTCTGGGCGTACCCTGGGCGACCACCCTGTGGCAGCCAACGTCCTCCGGGACGCGCCGTCTAGGCGATTTCAGTGTTTTACTCGGAGTTCCGTCGACGCGCGCGCGGAGAAATTCCAGAATTTATGCTCCGTCGCAGCGACTTCGCACGCATTTTTGGGAGATCCGACCGATGGATCGGCGAACTCCTTGCTCCGTCTCAATCTTGGTATATCCTTCTTCACCTCTGTCAAGTTTGAACCGTTAATTTCGTCGTTTGATACATCAAAACCGGCCACCAAGTTGACGTTTTAATTTGTACTGTTTTTGGACAGTTTTGCGACGCCAACTTCGCGGGTTCGTATCTTCATCGTCGCAGCTCCTTTTTGCGCGCTACCGGTTCCTGTGCATAGCTGGTATAACCCTCTTCCTGCCCCTTTAGATTTCATTTCAGTTTGAGCTTGTTAGGTCGGTCGAATTCGACGCCAAAGTTGGTCGTTCGAATTCTTAGTGTTGCACTTGTAAAATTCCATTTTTGAACCCGGGACTCCGGAATCAATTTCTGACACCACCAGTAGACTCGTGGCGTCGTTCTGGCATGTTTTCATATAAAGTTTATTTGATTTGGAGAACGTGAGCCCTGGCACGCATTTCGGTGCAAAGCGGGTCCCACTTTCTGAGTCAACGGGTCATTTTGAGTTCGGCTCATCGGAATCCAATTCCGGATATACCGTTGAGTTCGTATCGTTATTCTGGACTTGTTGACATATAATTTGCTGAGTTTTGAGGACATTGGCTCCGACACACTTTTTCGTGCAAATCGGAATTTCAATGTCCTGGTCAATGGACCAAATTGAGATCGGGTCATCGAAATCCAATTCTGGATATACCGTTGGGATCGTATCGTCATTCTGGATTTGTGGACATATAATTTGTTAGGTTTGGTAGACTAAAATTCTTGCACATTTTTCGGTGCAAGCGGGTCCGACACGGACACCGTTTTAACCCAAAATTACCTTTTTGCCCCTGTGTCCAAATTGGACTTATGGACAGGCTATTCTAGCTGATTTGACCATTCTGGACACGTTGGTGATGGTTGTTTCACCATCCGACAATATCTGTAGGTTTCACCATATTATTATAATTTTTCTCCTTTTGTGGTTTTGAGATCCATCGATTCCAGTGATTTCACATCCACTGAAATTGAATGTGTTGACCCTGTAGATGTTTGTAGAGACTAGCTTTGACCCAGTTTGACCATGGTTGACTACTTTGACTGAACGTCGAAGTAGAGTCAACATTTGACCTAGGTTAGACTGGTTTTGACCTTGGTTGACCACAGTTGACTATTTTGACCAAAGTCAACCGGAAGTCAACCGTAGCATAAATTTGATTGGAACTGGACCAAAGTTGACCAGTTGACCCAAAGTCAACTGTTAGTCAACGTTAGTCAAGTTTGACCTAAAGTTGACCTAGGGTTGACCAGAGTTGACCAGTTGGCCGAAAGTCAACTATAAGTCAACCCTTGACTTAGATTGACCTAGTTGACTTAGTATGACTTGATTTTACTTCCAAACCCTTATATTGATACAGTATTCCACCTATAGGTCCTCGAGGCACTGTTCTTGGACCAGTTGACATATTCCACCATATCACAGGCGAGTACATTCTCTGATATTTCTGTTTTATGATATCGTCTTCGTTTCTTGTATTTAGTGTAGATATCCTTGTTCTCTTGACACATTATTCACGCGGATTGGTATTTGTCTGGATTCCGTCATAAGATGTTATTCTCTTATATATGGTATGCCTTGTGCAAGTCTTCCTAGTTCCTTGTGCATTATATAGACAGGATTCCTGCGAAGGCTAGCTACCTTCTCAGAGAATCACGTATCATGACGTGTCATGACTGGATCCACTATATTAGTCAGGGATGGGGGTGTTAGCGTAGATATGTGATCAATACCCCACAGATTATTATATCATCATTGTATAGTGTTAATCATACACTCACGTATGATTAGCCAGGCCAAACATGTATCAAGTTCTAAGCCGATCACATGTTGAAACTAATACTAAACTCATATAGATATAGTTCCAGATTTTTGTACATGATATACTATTTCTTGTTCTTACATTCAGTTACAATCTTGACATGCCTTACCATGATTCATGTACATATTATTTTACCTCGTATATTCTCTCTAATTACTGCTACATTTTCAATATCGTCTAACTAGAACTGTTATTTGAGATTTGTGCTCATTCCATCCTGACTGGATATGTTGACAAAATTTTAGGAGTAGTTGTGCCCTCAGTATTGGACTTCATGATGTTGCTAGCTGAGGTGGATCTCACTATTCTTCTATGGGAGTTGCCTGGTAGTTATCTTTAGTTAGTCTTGTTGTTCCTTCTTTATTTTCATGTCTTATGATCATTGTAGATTCTAGTGTTCTAGAGATATTGTTATTATTCTTGTCTTATCTTCCTTAGTTTTCGTGATGTGACATGAGTACATTTCTAGTTATGGATCATTAGATGTTGTAGTTAGTTTAGTATACTTGACAGCACTCTACCGTCGATACTGCGGCATAGGCTGGGCGTGGCCCACGTATTCGTACCCGTATATGGGCGGGTCGTGACAAGTGGACCGAAGGACAGAGTCGTCAGTTCCTCCTGTTCAGCCAACAGTACCAGTTCAGCCAGAGCAGCCAGAGGGTGTTGTCGAGCACTGGTGGATGTTCTGAGAGATTTTATTGTGTCACAGCAGCGTCAGAGTGATGTTCTCACCCATTCTGTTTAGACAACTTTGGATAGAGGTGGTGCTCAGGTCTACAATTCTGCGAGCAGCTTCAGGCGCCTCCATCCCCCGTACTTTTATGGTACAGAGGATACTATTGCGTCTGATGCGTGGCTTCAGGATACTGAGGACATTCTGGAGGCGGCAGGGATTCCGGCTAGGGAGAGTGTGGCAGTTGTCTGGTTGCAGCTCTTGGATTTGGCCTGCGACTGGTGGACGACTCATGAAGTGTCTCTTAGGGCACTAGTAGCCTGGAGGTTTTAGACTCGCTATTTTGATACGGTGTCACATTATGATTTGCAGCAGAGGTTCATTGGCTTGCGGCAGATGAGCAGGACCGTCGACGGATATGCGACAGAGTTTAGCAGGCTCAGTCGGTTTGCCCCTTCTCTAGTGGCGACCGAGTTGGACGGCGAGAAGGTTCCAGCAGGGACTTCATCTGGAGATCATACTGGCAGTTGAGCAGCATAAGTTCCAGACTTTTGATGCAGTGATGAGGGCGGCGAGGAGGCATGAGTACACCTCGCAGAGGATCGTTGATAGAGTCAGAGGTCAGAAGAGGCCTCACATTCAGAGGGGATCTTCTTCCCAGTCATCAGCACCAGCTCCAGCAGTATGAGCTTTGACGATTGGATCTCCGAGGGGACCGATTCCGGCGGCTTCCTTTCAGCAGTCGTCTCAGCCGCATCCTCAGCAGCTGAGGCAGTCTTCCTCAGTTGGTTGTTTCTATTGCGGGAAGGGAGGGCATGTCTTATCAGAGTGTCGTAAGGCATAGGGCTTGTGCCTAGCTTGTGGAGCACCGGACCACAAGATAGAGGCTTGTCCCAGGAGGAGTTCGGCTGGATCAGCATCCTTCCAGCCAGCAGTTCAGCAGTTTAGGGCACCAGCACCGGTTCAGCAGCAGCAGGCCCAGAGGCCATTACCAACGCAGTCTTAGCAGTTCCACCAGCAGAGGCCTCAGCAGTATGCTCAGGCTCAGGCTCAGAGGCAGAGGGTTCCAGCGACCAGAGTTCAGGGTCAGGCTTTCACGCTTTCTATGGAGGAGGCGCTAGCAGCAGGAGAGGTGGTCGCAGGTACCATTCTTGTTCACTCTTATTCAGCTTCAGCCTTATTTGATTCTGGTACTTCGTATTCATTTATATCTGTACGATTTGCGACACATATTGGTTTAGAGCTAGAATTTTACCTGTAAGGATGAATATACTTACTGGTAACGGTCTAGTAGGAGTAGACCGAGTCTATGCCTCGTGCAGAGTCATAGTATGTGGAAGAAAGTTTCCCGCTAGGCTGATAGAGTTTCCTATGGGCGATTATGATGTCGTCCTAGGTATGGATTGGTTAAGTTCTCGACACACTTCGATAGATTGCCATGCTGGCAAGGTTATCTTTTGTGTTCTGAATGAGGAGGAGTTCTCATTCTCTAGAGGCGAGGTGGAGTCTCCACCAGCGGTCATGTGGATGGCAGTAGCCGAGGAGGTTCAGTAGCTCAGAGTAGTTTGTATATTTTTCGATGTTTTCCCGAGGGGCTTCCGGGTATGCCTCCAGTTCGGGAGATTGAGTATTATATTAATTTGGTTTCGGGAGCAGAGCTAGTGTTAGCAAGAGTCTACAGGATGTCTCCTTCAGAGTTGTTGGTGTTGTATCAGTCTATTGAGGAGCTTAGGACCAAGGGATTCATTCGTCCTAGTGGATTGCCTTGGGGAGCTCCAGCCCTTCTTGTGAAGAAGAAGGATGGTTCATCGTGTATAGTCATTGACTATCGTCAGCTTAACGCGGTGACTGTGAAGAACAAGTATCCCTTGCCCAGGATAGATGACTTGTTCGACCAGCTTAGTGGAGCGGTTGTGTTTTCGAAGATCAATTTACGGTCTGGGTACCATCAGATCAGAGTCAGAGAGCAGAATATACCCAAGATGATGTTTAGATCTCGATATGGCCATTAGGAGTTCCTTGTTATGCCTTTCGGAGCGACCAATGCGCCAGCGATCTTCATGGATCTCTTGAATCATCTTCATGCCCTACTTAGACCAGTTTGTGATAGTGTTTATTGATGATATCTTGGTCTATAGTCGGACTGAGGCAGAGCACGAGCAGCATCTTCGCGTGGTTCTTCAGATTCTTTGGGACCATCAGCTTTACGCGAAGTTCAGCAAGTGCAATTTCTGGCTCGATCGAGTTTCTTTCTTGGGTCACATTATTGTCGAGGTGGTGTTGAGGTGGACCCCAAGAAGGTTGAGGCTATCGAGGGTTGGCCAGTACCTCGTACAGCTTCAGATATACACAGCTTTCTGGGATTAGCAGGCTACTACAGACGGTTTATGGCAGACTTTGCTAGGATCTCCGCACCCTTGACACGGCTGACGTGTAAGGATGTGTGCTTTGAGTGGTCAGATGCTTGTCAGGTTTCTTTTGAGAAACTCAAGCAGAGTTTGATTTCAGCTTCTATTCTGACACTACCCGTCGGACCAGGTGGGTTCACGGTGTATTATGATGCGTCAGGCCGGGGACTTGGTTGTGTTCTTATGCAGCACGGTCGAGTGATAGCCTATGCGTCTCGCATCTTCGGGACCATGAGAAGATCTATCCGACGTACGATCTTGAGTTGGCCGCAGTTGTGTTTGCCCTCAAGCTCTGGAGCTATTATCTGTATGGTGATCGAGTGGTGATTTTCACTGACCATAAGGGCTTGAGGTATGTGTTCACCCAGAGGGATCTGAACATGCGGCAGAGAAGGTGGCTTGAGTTACTGAAGGATTATGATGTTGATCTTCAGTATCATCCCGGGAAGGCAAACGCCGTTGCAGACGCTTTGAGCAGGAGACCAGGAGTATATTTCTTGATGGAGCAGCGTCACCTTCTGGAGGATCTTCAGGAGATGGGCATTGAGGTATTGCTACCTGGTGAGGCAACTACGATGGCAGGCTTGCAGGTTCAGTCTACCATTGTGGATAGGATCAGAGCAGCTCAGTCAGGGGATGCCAGGCTTCAGCAGCTCAGAGCAGAGTGTTTGGCATGGCGTAGAGCAGATTTGTACATCCATGAGGATGGGACACTCCGATTCGGGAGTCATCTTTATGGGCCGAGTGGAGATATTCGACAGAAGATTATGTCGGAGGCCCACAGTTCTCAGTATTCTGTTCATCCAGGAGGGACGAAGATGTACCGAGATATTCGTCAGTATTTGGTAGAATGGTATGAAGAGGGAGATAGCTCGATTTGTCTCTCGATGCTTAGTTTGCCAGCAGGTCAAGGCTGAGCACCAGAGACCGGTCGGACTTCTTCAGTCCTTACCGATTCCGGAGTGGAAGTGGGATCATATTACTATGGACTTCGTGACTGGTCTTCCTAGAACCCCGACTGGTAGAGATGCCATTTGGGTTATAGTGGATCGACTCACGAAGGTTGCCCACTTCCTACCTTTCAGAGTTGGTCAGTCTACAGAACAGTTGGCCGACTTGTACATGAGGCAGATTGTCAGATTGCATGGGGTGCCAGTTAGCATAGTCTCGAATCGGGATTCCAGATTCACTTTTCATTTCTGGCAGAGTCTTCAGCAGAGTCTGGGTACCCGTTTGAGTTTCAGTTCAGCATACCATCCTCAGACAGATGGTCAGTCGGAGCGTACGATTCAGTCCTTGGAGGATGCTTCGATCATGCATTCTTGACTTCAGTGGTTCTTGGAAGGATCACTTGCATTTGGTGGAGTTTCTTATAACAATAGCTTCCAGGCGAGTATTCAGATGGCTCCTTTCGAGGCTTTGTATGATAGAAGATGTAGGTCACCCCTAGCTTGGGATGACATTGGAGAGAGGCAGATGCTTGGTCCAGAGATGATTGCTCAGTCAGTTGAGTAGTCAGGCAGGTCAGAAAGCATCTCAGAGTAGCTCAGGATCGACAGCGTCATTGGGCAGATCAACATCGACGCCATCTTGAGTTCTCTGTCGACAACCACGTATTTCTTCGAATTTGCCTACCCGTGGTGTCATCAGGTTTGGCGTACAGGAAAAGCTTAGTCCTAGATTTATTGGGCCGTTCGATGTTCGCGCGAGAGTAGGGGATGTATCTTATCGCCTTGCTCTTTACCGTCGTTATGCGAGGTATATGACGTATTTCTCGTATCTCAGCTACGTCGATATGTTCCGGATCCGAGCCATATCCTAGATCATTCGAGCTGGTCGTTGGTACCAACCTATCGTATGAGGAGAGGCCCATATCCATTTTGGACCGGAGGAAGAAGATTCTCAAGAACCGGACTATCCGATTAGTTCGTGTTTTCTGGGATCATCACTCACCGGGCGAGTCGACTTGGAGCGCGAGGATGATATCCGAGCTCGTTACCCGTATCTGTTTGACTCGTGAGGTATACTTATTTCGTATATCTATGTTCTACCTTTTGTGTGATTGTAGGAATACATGATGTTGTTGTTTATATATGTTTAAATTGCTTTTACATTTCTTGTACATTAGTCTAGTTGGATTTCATGCTTTATGAGTTTTCCAACTTGATCCGATAGCATGTTTTCTTGGGTTTCTTGCTTACTTTTGATTACCTTTAGGAATTTCCGAGGACAAATTTTTCTAAGGAGGGGAGAGTTGTGAGACTCGTCTCACTATCGGTATTTATATACGGATACGTATTTTACAGCTATTTCATATTTTCTTGGTTTTCGAATACTTTAAATTTTCCCAAGACTATAGGTTTTCTCCTTGATCGACATACTGCCGGTATACCGGTGTATACCGACGGCATACCGTCCGGACATGTTTTCTACACTTTAGATTTTTGGTTTCTGATATTTTCGTGAATAGTATTTCGGATTTATTTATGAATAGTATTTAGATATTTTTCATGAATAGTATTTAGATATTTTTGTGAATAGTGTTTAGATATTTTTGTGAATAGTGTAGATGCACCCTATTATCCAATGGATAATTGGTTTTGTTTGAGTGGCCATGATTGACCTAGACTTTGACATGGACCTGATCCAACGGCTAAGATTAATTCCCCCTTATATATATACCATTTTACTTTCTCTCTCCTCTCTCTTTTCATTCTCTTCACTCTCTCTTCATTTCTTCTTTCTTCTCTTCCCTTGGAGCTTGCCAAGAGCTTGGCCTTGAGGTCTAGAGTGTGGTTTCGTACCCCTCTTGGTGGTGGAGTAGAAGATTAGGCTTGAAGCTTAACCTAGGCATGTACATCTTGCGAAATTCATAAACAATATTATTTTTGTTGTCATTTTGTTTTCCTTGGTATTAAAATGCTTAGAGTTGTTCTAAACTCATTTTGTTAAGAATGTTTTCCTTATGATTCTCATCTATATGTATGTTTCTAAATTTGGTTCGAACTAGGTTTTAATTTTCTGTTAAAATCTAATATTGACTTGGTAGAAAACTCGGTATCAAGAGTGATACTAGTGTTACCATCATGGATCTTGGTCACATATGCATATATGAGGCCCTCACCAAGCTTGTATACATAGATTTTGAGTTTGGTGGAAATCGGAACTCGTTTCGATTCCCGAGAACCTTTTTTTGGAGTATTTTGAGGTATTGATCTATCAAATCTTTGAATTTGTGAAAACTAATACTCCCATGTTGTAGGGAATTAAATTTTATGCGATTTTGACTTTTGAAAATCTGAATTTCGATTTAAAATGAAGTTTTTATGGCCGAAACAAGTTTTGAGTTTTCAAGAATCAACTTTCTGTGACGGTTCGGTTCGGAAAATCCGTCGAAATCTGCAGAAATTCGTCGAAAAAAGCCGAACTTGTACCACAAAACTTGCTGTGATACTTCGGAAAATCCGTCGGTAATCCGCAGGATAATCCGGTTAGGCTGTGTTTTTGTTGTTTTTGCTGTTTTTGCTCGTTTCTGCCCGTTTTGTCCGTTTTGATATTTTCTTCGATTGTAATGAATTCTTAACTGATAAGATGATCTTGCATAGTTAGAGAATGATTGTACACCCTATATACACTGACACTAACACATGTTCAATTATTTTTTATGAAATGTACTTAGCTTTAATTATTCTTTTCCACATGCCATGATGTCTTTTGATAGATTCTTTCTTACAAGCTATGATAATTGTTGCCATGACTTTTTGCTTACTAGATAGTGGCCCATCGTGGTGCACTCATGATATGTCCTTTTTGCTTACATGATAGTGGCCTGTCATGGCGCACTTTGATTCTAGTACATGTCTAGCTCCTTGACAGTGGCTCGTCATAGCACTCTTGTCTTGATATTGTCATGTCTTGTTGTGGCTTGTTGTAGTGCACAATCTTGCTTGTCTTGTCCAGTCTTGCATGTCTCATGTCTAGAATGGATTCTGCGGAATGCCACACCTAAAACCAACACAAAAAATGTTAAGGACTAAACAACTAGTTTGATTACCTAGATCATTGGAGATTTTCCCGGTTACCTGTTGCCCCTTTGGTCTTGGTCTTATATATATAAATATACATGGGATTTGGAGCTATCTGTCATGATGAGCACTCTTCCAGCACACCGTCGAGTGGGGCATTCTTTAGGACACATGTATCTTACTGCAGTGTGTCTGCTATACTTTTTTCTTTTTGGCTTGGATCATTCAGGTAGTAGCAGGCAGGTAACTGGACTTGGATTTCTCAAACTTGCATGTGTTAGTAATTAGGATTGTGGCAACCCTAGTTAGCTAAAGTATCAAGCCGTACTCATTGCTTGGCCGTGATTGATGGATGGAGTCCATTCTTGTCTAGTCTAGTCTTGCTCCAGTTTATCTTATTGTAGTACTTAGCTTCTGTCATTCCTTACATGTTATTCTTCCTACTACATGCTTGGCTTCACCACATGCTCATATGTCCAGTTTACTCTATGTATTCACTTGCTATCCTTCTTGCATGTTCCAGTTTTACTTCGTAAACGTTGTGGTACCAATTTACTATTCTAGTCTCGTTTACTGCTTTATCTTAGAGATGTTATAAATTGCATGCTGGTTTTAGTTATAGTTTGGCTTCCTTTGTGGTACTTGCTATTGGGGTTCTGACCCCACTGGTTTTGCACTGACCAGATCTAGTTGAGGATCCCGAGGATCTGTCGGACCTTCCACTCGATGGTGACCACCCGGAGCACCAGGGGACTTGAGGGGGTGTTCTTTCTCTTACCCACTCTTTTTGTACATATTTTTTGAGGCGTTTAGACACCGAGCACGTGTTTAGCTCGTGTTTTTGGACTTGACTTTCGGCCTACGAGCTTAGAATGATGTTATATTTCTAGACTGCGCTAGAGCTGATCATGTATTACTTAGTCTTGCTAGTTCTTCATTTGTATTACTAGCTTCATGATCATCTATATTATAGTTTGGGACGCTTTACTATCTTATATGCATGATGATCATATTCTGTACCTTACTTCTTGTCTGAGACTGAGATATCTAGGATTATGTGACCTAGGATTGACTGTTGGTTTGTAGCAGTGACCCCCATTATACGGCTTATACGTTGTTTCAGAGTACTGGAGTACTTTGGTATACGTAGATGGCCTTGTCCGTCCCTACTTGCCAGTATTTTGGTTCTGGGGCGTGACAACGCGCGCGCGGGGCTCCTTTTTGCTACAGTGTTTTTTTTTTGGGGGGGCCCTCCCACTTAAGTGGGTGGCCTAATTATATATATATATATATATAATATATATATATATATATATTATATATAT